>JASAND010015836.1:0-24387 GCA_030248195.1 Trissonchulus latispiculum
AGAAACAAATCAAGACGAAACTGCATCCAATGCTAGTCAAGAAATGGCAATAATCATCAAGCAGTTTAATAACACTACTGCACCAGCACCGTATGCACCAGTTAGTAGGTCATTTATTCCATCTTTACTGCGTCCTATACCAAATTTATTCCATTTTGTCAACACTATGTCTTTTCAATTGTAGTCATTAATTTGTCTAGTCCTCTTCCACTTACTTAAATTATTTTGCACAATTTCAACGTTGCACTTGTTTTCTATTCTAATTTACGGCAGTTAATCTTTTCATGGCTTTGTCGTTTCCTATAGCCAGGTCCAACAAGCTACGTCGATGGTTAGATAAAACCGTGGAGATCTATTTGGAGGATCCAGCCTTTTCTGGTGTTCATGGCAGCGCTACGCCACTTTGCAGAGATCATGGAAGCTACGAGAGATCATGGAAGCTACAACATGAGTTTCAAAGAGCTGCGGAAGGGTATTCTGTACCATATAGGTATCAGTAAGATTCAAACGGGTTAACGGTTTGTTTTGATTTTCAACTGCCATTTATATTACGTTTGTGCTAATTCAGACTATTGTGTTGGACTATCTTTACCAGAGTCGCCGTTCTTAAACTCCTTTAACTGGTAGTTATCCATAGCCTGGTCGTAATCGGCGAGTGTATATCAAAATCTGCTTCGACGTAGTTTGCAGAAGGCAGTTGTGTATTCAACTTTTAGTTTCCTTCACTTTCCTGTTTTGGTCTTCCTAATATCGAACTATATTGTATTCTTTTCTGCCTTCAGGTGTTTTGATTAGTTCATTGGCCCTCATTTGGCAGCAAATCAGTTGGATTGGCTCCTGTCTTCTAACATGCTAAGCATATCCATCGGAGCGAGCACAGATCCAGGGATGGATACGTCGGATCAATGGTTCTGCTGGAACTTCATTAGTCCCTACTGGTCCTCTCGCTTTTCATTCATAGTAACATCAAACGGTATATGTGTCTTACATTCCTACCTACGTTGGTGAGTTATCTTTCTGGATAACCTACGCAACAGGGACATTGGTTGTGCTGAGTGCGAACTTTTTGGCTCGCTTTCTAGTACATACCATGTCCCATCCACTTCAAATGCAAATTTTGACTTAACCAGTAGTGTGCAAATCGCATTGAAACGACTGTTTACCTATAGTAATTCTATTCTCCCGAATCCAATTTTTGTTGTAGTTTAAACTCGTAGCATTTAATTCTTGTAGTTTGGTATGCGGAAAGGAAGCTTTTATTAGTAGTAATGAAACGAGGCTCGTTGTTTGTTGCGTTTTGAATTAAAAGCCTCATAATACGATTACGAAGCAGGGATTTATATATATACTTGCGTAGTTTTGCTAATAATTGAACGAATTCGGAGTTTGAAGTAGTTTTTTTTGCAGTGGCGTAGTAACTTTTTGCAGTGTATACTTAATTCGTTGTGTTTGTTTTTCTGTTGCAGGATTTCTTGCCTTTTTGTTCTATGTACAGTCAGTAATAGTAGTAATAACATTGTACAGTTAATAATTGCATTGGTAGTTGTTGTACAGATTTTTGTGTTATCTATGCTTATCAGAATATACCTAAAAAGCAACATTTCGCGAAAAAACTCAAAAATACTTCAGTTTATATATATACTAACTTTGTTGTTTGTGATTTTCATTCAATGATTGTGTTGTATATGTTAGTATGCCTATGATTTTTTGTTGTTCGGAGCTTTCTAAACGGTTGATATCTGTGTAGCTTGCAATCTTGAGCGATCTATCTCTGGTTTAGCCTCAAATGAATTATTTTTCTTTTTCTCAAATTTCGAAAGATTTCATAGACGACAACTGTGATTCGTGTTTGTTTTGCTCTGATTGGGGCTCTGTGTAGCCTGTATTTCTAACTGTGAAGATCGCAGTTTCCGCCTATGGAACTCGATTTTCTTCTCTGGCCTATTACTACGGATATAACGACTCCACATGATGGCAACTTCAGCCTTCTCAGCTCCGATCCTGTTTAGAGTTCATACGGTTTTGAACTCCTCCCGAAAGTTACTCTGAAGACCATCACAACCAAATATAATTTTAAATTACAACGCCACCTACTAGAAGACAACGCATCATTATAGACATTTGAACTTTCAATTGTTTTGTATATATATACATTATCTGTATGTTCACTTGTTTGTATTAATATATACGTATTTTTGTGGATTGTTTGTATTTGCTCGAGCTTTGTATTTTGTGTGAACTTGTTTTGCCGGCTTTGTAATTTGTTTGTTTTTATGCGCGCCTTGTGATATGTAACTATGTTGTAAATGCTATGTTCTTTGAAAATATGTTGTATTTGTCGGTTAGCTACGTAATCATTTCAGGTATTGGTATATTTGTTTCGTATAGTAATGTATCCCTTTCCCCAGATTCATTTCCCTGTATCTATATGTGTTGTACTGCTTTTCTTGTATTTAGTCGGAAGATCAGGCGATCTTATTTTTTTGTGCGGCGGAGGAAGTTCGTGCGCAAGATCTTTAAAACTTTCGGTAAAAAAACTTTATAACAGATGAAAAATTTTACCAAAAATAGTCTTTGACCTCAATTTTTGTGTATTGATTATTTGTTTTGTACAGTATAATTTTTGTTGTATAGCTTACTTAGGATATGATATGTAGTTAGTTAGGTTAGTTTTTGACTTTTGAACAGTAGTTTGATATATAATGTATACAAAAATTAACCTATCTACTAACTGGAATTTCTGTGAATCTTTGTATTGGGTAGCTAGGACTTTTCTTCTTGTAGCAATTTAGTTAGGATAATAGTTTGACTGTAAATTGTCTTTAGCTAGGTTCTTTGTGCTTGTTTGACGTGCATTATATGATGTGTTTAGTTAGGATTTGTGTTCAGGTTATGTATAGCTTAACTGTGGCTTGTTTATTCGTACATGTGTGCTTGTTTGTATAATTGCTAGGGTAATTGCGTGTGTGCTTGTTCTGGATCGATCCCTATGCCTGTATGTTTGTATGAATGTTATATTTGTGAATATTTGCATTAGTAGCTTTTGTCATTGCTGTGTATAGTTCTCTTGGAATTCTATCTTTGGAATATTTGGTATCTTTACTTGGTTTAGCTATAACTACTTTCTTTTGGGTATTCTGTTACTCCCTGCGTTTCGCTATTTTCGCCTGGCTATGACTTCGCTTTTGCTACCACTTCTAACTTTAATTCTCTTAACTTCTATTTGTGGTTTCTTTCTATTAACCATGGGTAAACGTGCCAGGATACGTTCCTCATAACTGGTCTCATGGGATTTGTGTGAGATCTACTTTTTACGTTGAAATTTTCCTCAATTTTTCATTACTGAATTACTGTAGCATTCCCTCTCGTCCTTGTATTTTAGCAGGCGCTAAAATTTTTCTATTCAGGGGAGGATGTTGAAAATCAGCCAAAGTATGTTGCTATCTAACAACCTAGAAAAGGAAACAGTTTCGAATTTGCATACTTCCAGAAGCCTCTCCTAATTTGCATATTCGTCTCTTACGTCTAATTGAGACGTGTCCTAATGTATTCGTTGTTTTTTTTTCTATCGCTTGTACGAGCTGTCTTATTCTGGATTGTTGTGCACCGGTTATTTTGTGCTCCCCATATTGCTTATTTTGTGCCTAATGCAATTTATGGAATGATTGGATATTGCCTTTGGATATTGCTCGGTAAAGTCTTGTAACCGGTCTTTGTGATCGTAGTTGGTAGGGCTTAGTTTCTTAGTTAGGTAGGTAGATTTATTACATAAAATTCACAGATTAGGCCCGGTCTTTTACCTGCAGTCGCTCAGCCTCTCAATTCCCGCTCAGGTCCAGACAGCTGAGCTGGGGATTAACAGTACTATTGTGTTAGGCAAGTTTCACTCTGGTACCGCTACAAAAGTCTCACTTCACAAGTAGAAGCTTCTTTTATTTTTTATCTTGGTGCCCAGCAATTTAGGTTCTCAATTGAGACCTTTATCATGCTGCTCCCCGCGGTCCATAGAGACGAAGATCAAGGATAGAAAACATGATCCCCAAACAGGATGTTCTCTCCAGTGGCTTACTCTTTTTCTAATATATATATGAGAATTATGAACATTTGGTATCACCAAGAGTGCATAATAATAACTAGCGTATGAAAAATGTCACAGTCCTAGTTATCAGCTGACAGACATCATCCACACAATAACGGCTGACCCCCGGTTGTACCCAGCACACAATTGTGTACGCTCACGCTTTCTATGTTTGCGTGTTGAAGCTCGCAAGCAGTACTACTCTGGTCACGTGTCTACTTGGAGCTACAACACGCAAGCGTAGCGGGCAAAATGTTTTTAGTGAGGGTAAGTACTCAGTTGTTGGGGGGGGGTCAGCTGTTAAGGTCAGTTCACACTAGGCAACTTTGGGGCAACTTAGTTGAAGCAACTTGCTCCAACGTTGCCCAATGTGAATGTAGTGGCAACTGAGAAAAGAGTTGCCGCAACCAAGTTGCCGCAATCGCGCTTGGGGCGATTTCTAGCGGCAACTAGCACGTTGATTGGTTAATTCAAACTATAAAACTATAAAAATAGGCGCGCTAAAATTTCTGCATTTGATAGGTTGTTGCTTCAACTAGTTGAACCAACTGTTTGGGCAAGTTGCTGCAACTTTTTCGAGTGTCAACTGAAGTTGCCGCAACGAAGTTGCTCCAAAGTTGCCTAGTGTGAACTGGCCTTTATTGTGCAGGCAGATTATGTCTGTCAGCTGATAACTAACAGTGTGACGCTTGTCACATTATTGGTTCCTATGTACGCTTGGTATCACCCTCATAAGAATGGCGTCTGTGTTTACCCGCATAACGAAGCTCGCAGGAAAAACCCAATCTAGTACTAACACATGTTGCGCGGGAATGATTGAAGTTTCCTAAACCCAAGATGATGATATTGGAAGCAAGTTTAGTAGCAAGCTTAGCCATAGCCACTTTAAGGTGGTGGGTGATTCCTTTTGGGCACATATTATTGGTTGACTGTTCAAATCAAGATTCCAAAATATATAAGTTCTTTTAGCATTCTAACACACTCCACGCAATTACACTTCAAAACTTCGACGTCTCCGTTCAGAGCCGTTTTTGCCGATTTTTGACAATTAGACAGTAGCTGCATAGCTATGATTATATTCATTCGAAAGATCTTGTTGAGCTCTACATTTTTGCTTTTTGAAGCACCTTTCTAGCTTTTCTTTATAGTGAGATATAGCTGATTTTCTTATTTTGGCGTTGAAAACTTGTCATTTTTGCAGAAATGAACTAATCCCCTATTTCTTGTGCTACGCAAGCCATAAAATTAAACTAAGGGTGTCAATTTGAAGGCCTCATCGAAACCGATTATTTGTGGCATTGTGATCTTCTAAATGCTATCCCGTATGCTGCTATCATAAAAAATGTAATTTTTGCAAAACATGACCAATTTTTTTCCAGCGATTGTGGAGCGTTTACAATGTAAGCTAGAGGGTTGCCACCTACTAAATGTGTTTTACACAAAAATACCCAGGGACCCTTTTTGGTTGCCCCAACTGCTGCTTTCGAGCTAAAGTGGTCGCTTGCCAAAGTTGGGAAAAGTAGGCAAAATCCAGGACGCGCATACATTTTACTTAATTGCTTTATAACGAACAGCGGTTTCCTAATAATTAAAAAAGGGTCCCCAGCTATTTGAAAGTGGAATCGAAGGGCATGGGCGACACCTCACGAAAAAATTTACTTTAGTCTGCAAAAAATCTGGAAAATTAAATTATTTCAAAAATGCAGTAAAATAATTTCTAAGAACGAAAGTTATGTTCACTGTATTCACTGGAAAGAGAAAATGCTAAGTTCCATTACGGTATAAAAATGACTTCTTAATTCCAAAAAATGAATGAGTAATAACGGTTCAAAGTTGATGTCTCCAAAAGGAATCACCACCTTAAATGGAAAGGTTGGACATATGGCAGCTTGATCCGTTAAGGTGGTGATTCATTTTGGGCACATATTGTTGATTGACGGTTGAAATCAAGATGAAATTTGATGAAACTTTCCAAAATGAGTTCTTTAGCATTCTAACACCCTCCGCGTAATTCCGCTTCAAAAATTCGACGTCTCCGTTCTGGGTGGTTTTTGTCATTTTTGACAGTTAGGCAGTAGATGCATAGCTATGATTGTATTCATTCGAAAGATCTTGTTGAGCTCTACATTTTTGCTTTTTGAAGTACCTTTCTAGCTTCTCGCTATCGTGCGTGAGATATAGTCGATTTTCCTATTTTGGCGTTGAAAACTTGTCATTTTTGCAGAAATCAAATAATGCGCCATTTGTTGAGCTACGTAAGCCGTAAAATTAAACAACGGGTGCCAATTTGAAGGTCTTGTCGAGACCGATTATCCGTAACATTATAATATTCTAACTGCTACCTCGTACGCTGTTATCATAGAAAAGGTAGTTTTTGCAAAAACATGACCAAATTTTTTCCAGCGATTGTGGAGCATTTACTATGCAAGCTAGATGGTTGCCACTTACTGGACGTATTTTCCACTAAAATACCCAGAGACCCTTTGTTAGTTGTCCCGATTGCTGCTTTCTAGCTAAAGTGGTCGCTTGCCAAAGTTGGGAAAAGTAGGCAAAATCCAGGTTGCGCATACATCTTAGCTAATTTCTTTATATCGAAGAGCGGTTTCATAACAACTAAAAAAGGGTCCCCAGCTATTTGATAGCGGAATCGAATGATGTGGCCGATGCCTCACGAAGAAATTTACTTTAGTCTGCAAAAAATCTGGAAAATTAAATTACTTCGAAAATGCAGTAAATTCATTTCCAAGAACTAAAGTTAGTTTCGTTGTATTCATTAGAAAGAGCAAATGTGAAGCAGCATTTTTATATAAAAATGGCTTCTTAACTCCAAGTAATGGTTGAGTAATAATGGTTCAAAGTTGATGTCTCCAAAAGGAATCACCACCTTAAATAGTTACACTAACACCATTGAAATATTACATGAAATATACATGCAATAATGATGAACATTACTTACCGCATTAAGCTTTTCTAAGGTGCCATTGACAATGGCAAAATCAGAAATTATTTTTTCAAATCGACCAAGCGTAGCACTATCCAGGGCATCAGAGATGAAACCGGGTCACTATTTGCTGACCCGGTGACCCGGTGACCCGGTGACCCGGTGACCCGGTCGACCCCTGACCCGGTGACCCGATGACCCGGCATTTCTGAAAATTCAGGTTTAAGCTTGGAAAAATTAAAAATACTTATATTGGGGTGCGGCGAGTGTTTTTTTACCTTTTCGGACATTTTTTGCGTCTAAACTAAGAAGTTGGGCAAAATTTTTGCTTTCCTTTTTGCTTTTACTTTAGTACGTTGGAAAGTATGTAAGTACTGTAAGTAAACCGGAATAAATCAAAACCGATTTGCACGATTTCGCATTCAATATGATCTGAAGTAAACTACATAGATTTTTGAATCAAACAAATTTAACAAAACATTTTGCCAAAGCCATCACATCATCTAATTCCAATTATATGGCTTAACATTAGCACTTGTGTGTTTTATCATTATATATTTTAGCAAAATATTTTATTTAGCTGTATGGTTGAGGTTTCACTCAGCGGAGATGAAATATTCTTGCTTATGGCTAGGATTCAGATAATATATTGTATGAATAAAATCAATCACAACTCCATTAGTTCCTAAAGATAGTAAGCCACAACAATTGCAAAACATGCAAAGCAAAACTCATAATCTGTAAACCTTATTTTGCTGACATTTTCTTCTTACCGAGATTTGAAACACACAGCCTGAACTCCTTTTCCAAAAATGATAGCATCAGTGAAAAATTACTTACAGTAGATGGAGCATGGAAAATTTTAAATTTTAAAGTAAAAATTTCTGGCTATAAGGGCCCATGTAATAATATTAATTTTCTAGTTAAGATTCAATGAAATCATTGTTGTTTCAAAACTATCTAAGCTTGACATGACAGTACAAATATTATGAGGACACTACTACCGCGACAAGCATTTAAAAATCTGCACTATTAAGCTAAGAATATTTCTGTTGCTAGTTTTTTGAGTAATTATTGAAGTTTTCAGTTGTAAGAAAACTGGAAAAAATCTGAAAGATATGAAATAACAGCAAAAAATTCCCCAATCAGAAATACCGGGACAAGACCGGGTCAGAGCTCCTGACCCGGTGACCCGGTGACCCGGTCCATATAGTGACCCGAACTGACCCGGTGACCCGGTGACCCGGTGACCCGGTTTCATCTCTGCAGGGCATCATCACCGTTAATCTTTTGAAATAAATCTATCAGATTAGTACTGTTGAATTCTGAAAGTCCATGATGTTCAAGAATAACCAGGTTTCCGTTGAGTTCGAGCATAACTAAGAAAGGGAGGTCCATGACTTTTACTCTGAAACAGTCGAGTTGAATAGATAGTTTAGTGCTACGTAAATCTAAAGTGAAAGAGTCTTGCGAAACGTCACTACAGTTTGGGCTCGAAGTCAAACTTATGTAGGCTTGGTTCGATTCTGTCACGGTGGCTCAATTGGTTGAGCGTTGGTCTAGAAAAGCCAAAAGATTGTGGCTTCGATTCCCCACCTGGTACCCGAATTTTTCGGATCACACGTGCTATAGTGATCTTTGTTTCGTTGTTAGTCTGTCAGCAATCTATAGTACCTATTCAATATAAATCCCAGTGTGTAAGCCATCGTTTCTCTGGAGTTGTTGCGGACCAAGTTCTCCGTTTCTAGGACTCCCATGACCTGCCAACCGCCCATATTTTCAACAAGACTCCTGATCTCTTGTCTATCATCTTCACTTGACGGACTCATTTCATACTGGAGGCACAGATCGAACAGGCGCCTTAGCTTGTACTTATAGGATTTTTCCGGGTACCCGGTGATGTCTAGTTGTCTCAGTAGGTCTGTCAGCTGATCCATCTCATCGCCTTGAGCCATTACCGATACCGATGTCGCTGAGTCCGCGCTGAGATTCTGCTGAGCTTTGATCCAGTTACCGCAAACAAACTGGCTGAAATCCTCACAGGGATCGATGCTCAAATCCATACCACTGGCAAGGTCATCTCCCAGGGCAGTCAAATTCTGAGCAGAGCCTGAAGGCACAATGTTTTAGACAAATTGCCGTGTATACCATATCTTTCTGTACCAGACGCACAGTTTTCTTGGTTTTTAAAATAATTTGGCTTCGCTGGGAATCGAACCAGACACCTCTTGATCTGTGGACAAATAAAGGATTAATAGAGATCGATCGGATAACAGAACCATTTCACCAATCGTGCTTTTCAATGTCAACTGACATTTTTTAATAATTATGCAATCGATCAACTTAATTTCTTGTTGCTGCAGAATTAGCTCATGCTGTAGTTTTTATATGTGTGAAACTCTTCAGTCCGTAGGTGAATGTTTACATAGCTTTTTATTATCTTGGACTTCAACTTAGTCGATTTGGAAGGTTCAAACTGGTGCTGTGAATTTAGCCTTACTAGGGGATGCAGTAGAATTTTGGCCACATATTTTGTGTGACGGTTTTCTTGAAGACGGTTGACGAAGACAAAATTGACGGATAAGAATGCATACATGTTTTGCCAATAATTCAATATACAAGTCAATATTCAAAGCGACACACAAATTTTGTCACCCCCCTCCCCATTACCCGGTTACAATTTCATATGCGTTTGTGTCCAGTTTTGAAGTTGAAAGTCAAAAATAAAAATTAGACAAATACCTATGCAAATTTCAGCCGAAATGAAAGCACAAGCTAAGAAAGCACCCTGTTCAAACACAAACATGGCGCCGTCGCCTTGTCGTTGGCTTTGAGCTAATCAGCAGTTTACGGGCTGGATTGAACTTTTTAGGTTTAAATCCAGCGCTGCTAAAGGCAGATTAGCCGTAATTGGGAGCAAAGCTTTCTTAATTCGTCATGGCAGATTAATTGGTTTTTTACACTAAAATCGCTATCCTTCCGTCCGAGGCATTGTTGTTTCTCGATTTTCTTTTTCAAAGTGTCACCACCACATAACAGGCAGCAAAAAGGGCGTCAAAAGTCGACTACTGATGTCAATGTCATCAACGTCTAAACACGGATTATCTCGCAAACCCGGGTTAACTTGGCTATCTTTAATACATGAAGATAGCAGCTTACCCGGATTTGGGCGTTGATAACATGGATAACCCTGAACTGGAGATTGCTTATTTATAAATCGCATAATTTTGCAGATCTGAAGAGCTGACGTATAAGAGGTGAAAATGAGCACTTCCAGTCCTACAATTTTGAGACAGTTCCTTATAGGTACTGATCAATTGTTCCTTGTACTTACATCAACGACAGAAGTCCACGGCGGGGAGAGGGGGAGGGAACAAACAGGGGGAGCAAAAAGAAGCGGAAGCAACGGGGGGGAGCGGGGGGGAGGAGGAGGCCTAGACGGGGAGAGGAGGGGAAGGCCGGAGAAAGGGGAAGGGGGGGGGGAACCGGGGATTCATAATTACGGCTAATCTGCCTTTAGCAGCGCTGGATTTAAACCTAAAAAGTTCAATCCAGGCCGTAAACTGCTGATTAGCTCAAAGCCAACGACAAGGCGACGGCGCCTTGTTTGTGTACGAACAGGTTGCCTTCTTAAGCATATGCATTCATTTTAGCTGAAATTTGCATAGGTATTTGTCTAATATTTTATTTTTTACTTTTACTTCAAAACTGGACACAAATGCATATGAAATTGTAACCGGGTAATGGGAAGGATTTGACAAAATTTGTGTGTCGCTTTGAATATTGACTTGTATATTGAATTAATGTGGCAAAACATGTATGCATTCTTATCCGTCAATTTTGCCCTTGTCAAGATTCTTCAAGAAAACCGTCACACAAAAATATGTAGCCAAAAAATACTACTGCATCCCCTAGTAAGGCTAAATTCACACCACCAGTTTGAACCTTCCAAATCGTAAGTTGAAGTCCAAGATAATAAAAAGCTATGTAAACGTTACCTACGGACTGAAGAGTTTCACACATAAAAAACCCACAGCATGAGCTAATTCTGCAGCAACAAGAAATTAAATTTGATCGATTGCATAATTATTAAAAAATGTCAGTTGACATTGAAAAGCACGATTGGTGAAATGGTCCTGTTATCCGATCGACCTCTATTAAACTGTTGTCCACAGATCAAGAGGTGTCTGGTTCGATTCCCAGCGAAGCCAAATCTTTTTTAAAAAACCAAGAAAACTGTGCGTCTGGTACAGAAAGATATGGTATACACGGCAGATTTGTCTAAAAATTTTGCCGTCAGGCCTGCTCAGAATTTGACTGCCCGGGAGATTGATGACCTTGCCAGTGGCATGGATTTGAGCATCGATCCCTGCGAGGATTTCAGCCAGTTTGTTTGCGGTAACTGGATCAAAGCTCAGCAGAATCTCAGCGCGGACTCAGCGACATCGGTATCGGTAATGGCTCAGAGCGATGAGATGGATCAGCTGACAGACCTACTGAGACAACTAGACAACACCGGGTACCCAGAGACATCCTATAAGTACAAGCACGAGTACATAATAACTAAGAGTGTGACAAAGCGTACATCACTCTCCACGTTAGTAGGGCTGCAATCATCTGCGCACAATAACGGCCTACCCCACAACTGAGTACCTGTTGACACCACAACTCAGAGTACTAGGTACACAGTGGTACCAGCACTCGCTTGTATGTTTACATGTTGAAGCCAAAAACATTCTATCAGCAGCTGGCCACTTTTGAGCTTCAACATGTAAACATACAAGCGAGTGCTGGTACACAATTGTTGTACCTGGTACTCAGGTGGGGGCCGTGTAGGGGGTAGTACACCAGGTACTCAGTTGTGGGGGTAGGCCGTTACATTGTGCAGATGATGTCTGCAGCCTAATAACTAAGAGTGTGACGCTTGTCACACTCTTAGTTATTATGTACTCTTGGTACAAGCTAAGGCGCCTGTTCGATCTGTGCCTCCAGTATGAAGTGAGTCCGTCAAGTGAAGATGATAGACAAGAGATCAGGAGTCTTGTTGAAAACATGGGCGGTTGGCAGGTCATGGGAGTCCCCGAAACGGAGAACTTTGGTCCTGTAACAACTCCAGAGAAACGATGGCTTACACACTGGGATTTATATTGAACAGGTACTATAGATTGATGACAGACTAACAACGAAACAAAGATCACTATAGCACCTGTGATCCAATTCGGGTACCAGGTGGGGAATCGAACCCACAATCTTTTGGCTTTTCTAGACCAACGTTCAACCGATTGAGCCACCGTGACAGAATCGAACCAAGCCTACATAAGTTTGACTTTGAGCCCAAACTGTAGTGACGTTTTACAAGACTCTTTCACTTTAGATTTAGGTAGCACTAAACTATCTGTTCAGCTCGACTGTTTCAGAGTAAAAGTCATGGACCTCCCTTTCTTAGTTATGCTCGAACTCAACGGAAACCTGGTTATTCTTGAACATCATGGACTTACGGAATTCAACAGTACTACTACTATTAGTAGTACTACTATTACTATTAGTACTACTAATCTGATAGATTTATTTCAAAAGATTAACGGTGATGATGCCCTGGACCCAGTGCTATAGCTTGGTCGATCTGAAAAAATAATTTCTGATTTTGCCATTGTCAATGGCATTTTTGAGAACAGCTTAATGCGGTAAGCAACTCTGTTCATTATTATTGCATGTGTAATGAAATTACTGTTTCTGTCACTATAATTGTCGTTTTATTCAGTAAAAAGGTGTTTTGCGTCCTTACAGCCTCACCTAGCAACCAGGCATAGGTTAACAAATCAGTACTAAAACGGCCTAATTAAAAATAAACTAAGGCCTTAAAGGAAATTTAATTAAAGGAAGGAATTCAGTGGTTATTAATTGATTCTATTTGAAGATCTCATGGCCAGTCCAGTAATCTATGCAGGTAATTTCGTGTAAAAAGGATTCATATCTGTAATTGACACTTATAACCTGTACTCATATTATGTGTCTGTCAGAACTACCAGAGCTCCATTGTGCAACCGGTGTGTGCACTTTCGAACACATACCAAAAATCACCATTTCTGCCAAATGGGGCCGCCGAGGGCATGAAAGGATTATACACGTATTTGTTTAAATTTGTGAAAATTAATCGAATTCAATCAAAAATCGTTACTTGGGGTTGGAAACACTGCAAAACTTTAGTGGAAGGCTGTCAAAAGTAGTGTTGGAATTGGCCCAAATTTTCCCCGGTTGGCTTGGCTTGACTTGGCCGGAGTTCGAAGTTGGCCGGCCAAATGGCTGTCCGTTTGCGGTTGCTTGGTCGTAAGCCATAGGGCCAGGCGTTCTTTTGCTATTTGCCATGTTGACTAGCTGGAATTTACTATTTTTATTCGTCTACTGTGCAATTAGGCATCAACTTAATTAAGCTTTATTCAAAACGTTTGTTTAGCTCCAATCCGTGATAATTTTGCTTTAGCTTTGCTGGAGGACTGCAATGAATTGATGAGACGTTGACTGCTAGAGAAATTTAAAAACTAAGTTAATAGCAAATTTGCATTCAATTACCAGTTTATTTCAAAAAATAACGCTAAATAAATGAGTACAGACAGACAGATGTATGGAAAATTTGGAACTAAGTGTTCGACAAATTTTGTGTATGCTTCTGTATTTATTTAAAACGACTCCTGAATTTTACACATACGTAATGCATTTTATGTTGCAGTTGAACACACATGCAGCTCAATATGTTCTACAGGAATTTGTAATGAAAATGGAAAAAAAATGAGCTGTATTTTGCAACTGGGCTTTTCGCGCGTACTGTGAAAGACATCAGAATAACTTTTGAATCAGTTGTCAGAGATTATTGAGACCAGGCTCAGCTGAAAGGACTGACCAAGAGGGTCTCAGAAAAGTTTTTCTAAAGTCTGACCAAAAAATGTAGAAAGCGAAATTGTTTGCTTTATATCTCGTAAACGCTTCAAGATAACTGCCATAAATTATATATTTTCTGAACCGGAATGATGAGATCTTTCTTCTCGTGAAAAAATTTTTTTGAAATTTTCCGTGCGATTTCAAAAGTGCCGCTTTTGTTCAGAAGGACCGCTATCAGCGATAATTTTTCAGTGAAAATTTTCCCCCTTGCCCGTCAATGTCCTACACACCAGGTACACCAAACTTTGTAGATTTGAACATTGCGTGAGTTATTCCATTTTTTGGGATTTTCAAAATCCTTTGATCTTTGCCGCTTTTTCGACTTTGACCGTTTAGTTACTCATATCGCTCCAACGAAAAAAACTGCGATTGGATTTTTCAGGATTTCCGCCTGGGTGTCGCTTTCATCTTCGATATACGTGGTATTTCCAAAATTTGAAAGTCGATTTTTTCGAAAAATACCACTTTTTTGACCAAAATTCCGGCAAAAGCGAATCCACCAAAAGTGCGAATAAAAATAACAAATCATAAAGTTCATTATGAGCTCGAATCCAAGCGATGTAAGTTTTCGTGGCTGACTTATATTGCGCCAGCAATGAATTTTTAAACATTTCCTTATTTCAAGCTGGTCCGGCTAACAGAGCGCGTCTCTTGGCGTCGACAAGTAGTCTTGCTTGCGGTTGGCTGCAGGCGTTGCCAGTGGAACAGCTTGGTCTAAGGTTGACTGACGAAGAGGTCCGAATTGGGGTGTGCCTCCGGTTTGGCCTTAGAGTGTCTCAGGAGCACAGGTGCATTTGTGGAGATCTTGCGGATGATGAAGGCATTCACGCCCTATCATGTGCCAAAGTTCCAGGTCGCATAGCCAGACATAACAGCATCAATTCCGTACTGGGTAGGGCTTTCGACACGTCGAAGGTTCCCTACACTCTGGAGCCGGTGGGTTTAAGTCATCAGGATGGAAAGAGGCCCGACGGTATGACACTAATCCCATGGGAAAGAGGCAGAAGTATGGTGTGGGACGTTTCTTGCAGGCATTCCTTGGCTGTGTCTGCCCTTGGCAAATCGTCGGAGTCAGCCGGATCATTGGCAGCGGGTGCCTACAATAACAAGGTCTCGAAGTACGCTTGCCTAGCGGACAGATTCCTTGTCATCCCGTTCGTGTGCGAAACCCATGGCCCCTTGGCGGCAGGGTCGGAGGAGCTATTGTCAAAGCTGGGGCGTCGTCTGCGAGCAGCCACGAAAGAGCCACGAGCGGAATCTTTTCTTCGGCAAGCGATTTCAATTGCAATCGTCAGGGGGAATGCCGAGTGCGTGATGGGGACGTTTCGCAAAGGACATTACTGGAGGGAACTGGAGGAATTCGTGGACAGATCGGTCAGGGAAGATTAGAGGAAGACTAAAGTATGCTAAACTGTAACAGAAGGCTGAAATAAGACAATGGTTTTCACTGCATTGCATAATATTTCCGTGTCCCAGTAAACGAGAGAGAGAGAGAGAGAGAGAGAGAGAGAGAGAGAGAGAGAGAGAGAGAGAGAGAGAGAGAGAGAGAGAGAGAGAGAGAGAGAGAGAGAGAGAGTGAGAGAGAGAGAGAGAGAGAGAGAGTGAGAGAGAGAGAGAGAGAGAGAGAGAGAGAGAGAGAGAGAGAGAGAGAGAGAGATATAGAGAGAGAGAGAGAGAGAGAGAGAGAGAGAGAGAGAGAGAGAGAGAGAGAGAGAGAGAGAGAGAGAGAGAGAGAGAGAGAGAGAGAGAGAGAGAGAGAGAGAGAGAGAGAGAGAGAGAGAGAGAGAGAGAGAGAGAGAGAGAGAGAGAGAGAGAGAGAGAGAGAGAGAGAGAGAGAGAGAGAGAGATGTGTGGTATTGGAGGGAACTTGCTTAGGTGGTTACGAAATTTTTTATGCAATAGAAGACAAAGAGTTAAAGTCGATGAGTGTTTGTCTTCTTGGTCTATTTTGGATAGTGGGGTCCCTCAAGGCTCTGTTTTAGGCCCGACTTTATACCTATATTATATAAACGATTTGCCGGAAGTTATTGAAAACTCTTCTATTTTTATGTATGCTGATGATGATGTCAAGTTATATCTAGGGTTTAAAAAAGGTGAACACAACTCGAATTTACAAGATGATTTAAACAGAGTCTGTGAATGGTTTAATACTTGGCAGCTGGATTTAGCTGTTGTTCAGTTCAGTTCATAAATGTTCAGTTCTTCATGTTGGTTCGGTTAATCCAAGTGTCGAGTATATATACCATTCATGGAAATACTGTTGAAGCCTCTAACTCAGGGCCTTTTCATAAAAAGATTAAACGGATTAACTTAAACGGATTAACTTAAACAGATTAAATGGATTAAAATGGAAGCTCACATCTCTATTCTTTAGTTTCTATTCCATTAATATTGATTTCACTTATTGATACTGCAGTTGTAAATTTTCAACATTTAGTGAGTAAGTGATAGTGCAACGTTAACTAACATCTATACAATGACTTAACTGCGCATATCAAAGTCTGTAATATTTTTACAACAATGTATTCCAAATTTATATGTTTTTAACATGTATATTCGGGAGTTAATTGCTCATTGTATTGGACTAATAACAATCAATAGATTATTACTATAAGATTAATCAGTTGCTAATGCGAATTAATCAGCAATGCTTGCATACATGGATTAATTTAACATTGCGATTTTCTAATGCATACATAAGCTCTTGCTCGGCTATGAAGGGTGCAGTTATATATGTAATGAACTGAGTTGAAAGAAATGGAAAATTCAATTGATTTGATTCAATTTCGAGAATGGGGTCGTTTGGATGAGAGGTTCACTTACACGGAAGGTTAGCGCGTTTGCCTAGGTAGACAAATGTGGCCAGCCAGTCTTCAGGCTAGCTAAGTATATATTCACCAAATGTATCTATGACTATCAGTTGTACATAAACATTCATTCGTTATTTGTTTCCTTGCCTGTGCAGCCTATAAATCAGTTTCTAGTAAGCAAAATAAGATAAACGTCCACTGTCTGTAAATAAGCTCATAATATTGTCTGTAAATTAGCTCATTAATATTATCCTTTAATCCCACCAGTCGCTGTATATATATGTTATCTTATCTTATCTCTGTTCTAATCTTCAGTTAATCTGGTACTACCCGTTACCGTCTGTATTGAGTCTGGACTATCAGTAATTTGTTTGCTTACATATAACTCTCGAGACGACCATTTGTCATGACTATGGCCTGTATAAAAGGGTGCGATGCTGTTTATGTGCGTTCAGTTCTCGTGTTGTAGTAGTCTGTTCGTGTGGTTCCAATAAAGCCTGAAGGTAGTGGTTGAGAGACAGTTTTAGGACCTTACACTATCGTCTACTCTACATTAGACGAGATATTCCTACGAATCTAAGAAAACGATTTAAAACTTTTGTGCCGACAATACCTGTACTTCTGAATGGAAGGCCTGTCAAAGCCTTAATAGACACTGGGTCTACAATCACTATAATTGATAAGCTTACCTATGATAGCACTAACTCTACAACTAATGGTTTGGTAATAAAACCCCACTCTATCTCAGCAACAAGCATGACCGGACATCCCTTAAACCTGACTGGGGAAACAGAAATAACCATTACAATTGGTTCCAAGCAGCTCATACATCCTGCCTACATAGTGGACAAGGCTCCCCATCCTTGTATAATGGGAGCCGATATACTACGCAGGCTGGGAGCTTTCACTATCGATTTGGAATCTGAAACGATCAGTTTCCTTACGAATAAAGACCTCCCCGTGCATTCACGAACTACGAGGGTAACCGTGAATGAGGACATTCTTATTCCCCCACGCACCCAAGTAACTTTTGCTTGCAACGCCTTCAATAACAAGGTTGGAGGATTGTTTGAGCCAAATACACGAGTAGAAGGAGCTACAGGCTTATATATTGCCAAAAGCCTAGTCAGAGACGGGAACAATGTTCCCATACGAGTATTAAACACTAGTGCTGCGCCTATAAAACTGTACAAAAATACAAAGATAGGAACGGTTACCGTATGCACAATATATCATGACAATTCGCAAAAACTAAGCGACTATGCAGATATTCCTAATAACGATATCGACTCTTTAACAGACATCGATTGGTCCAACAGTAACATGACAGAGCCCGAGAAGAATAAGTTATTCGCCTTGCTAAAACAATTTAGAGATGTCTTTGCGACGGACGACAACGATATTGGGTGTGCAACTGCTGTGAAGCACACGATAGACACCGGAAGTCATCGTCCCATCTATCAGCGTCCTTACCGGACGCCAGTGGCACTAAGGTCAACTGTGCGACAGAAGCTACAAGACTGGCTTAAGCACAAAATCATTGAGCCAAGCTCCTCACCCTGGGCCTCGCCCATCGTACTGGTAGCAAAGAAAGACGGAACCGTACGAATTTGCGTTGACTTCAGGAAAATTAACGCCATTACAAAGAGGGATGTATTTCCCCTACCACGCATCGAGGATTTACTTAATTCACTTGGGAATGCGTCATATTTCAGTACTCTCGATCTACAATCGGGGTACTACAACGTTCAAATGAGCGACAAAGATAAGGAGAAAACGGCATTTACCTGCGAAGAAGGTTTATTTCAGTACAATGTTATGCCGTTTGGCTTGACCAATGCTCCAGCTACCTTCCAACGCCTCATGAACCTAGTACTAAGTGGCTTGCAAACGAAATTTTGTCTATGTTACCTGGACGACATCATAATCTATTCAGCCACCTTTGAGCAGCATATGGCCGACATAGCCAACGTGCTATCTCGCCTGCGTAATCATAAACTTAAGCTCAAAGCCAAAAAGTGCCAATTTGGCAAACAGAACGTCACATATCTGGGCCATACTATATCAAAGGACGGCCTCTTGCCAGAGGATGACAAAATTCGCAAGGTTAAAGGTTAAAGACTATCCAGAACCTCAGAACATCACTGAACTTCGAAGCTTTTTGGGGCTCGCTTCGTACTACCGTCGATTCATTCGAAACTTCGCAAAAGTAGCAAGCCCCCTTTATAACCTACTTAAAAAAGAGGCTACTTTCACATGGACATCGCACTGCGATGAAAGCTTCAACATACTGAAGCACTGTCTCACGGCAGCACCCATACTGGCATTCCCAAACGTGCAGAAACCCTACTTATTACAAACAGATGCTAGTGTACAGGGTCTTGGAGCAGTGCTGTCACAATTGGATGATAGCAACAAAGAACATCCAATTGCTTACGCTAGCAGAACACTGTCAAAAGCTGAGAAAAACTATCCAGTTATAGAGCTGGAAACACTAGCCATTGTTTTTGGCGTCAAATACTACAGACACCTCATTTATGGACAGAAGGTGATAGTAATCACAGACCACAGTCCACTCAAATGGTTGATGACAGTGAAGAGTCCTAGCGGTCGTCTAATGAGATGGATCCTACAACTCCAAGAATACAACTTGGAGATACAGTACAAACCAGGTAAAAAACATACAAACGCGGATGCATTGTCGCGGCTACCGACGCCAGAAAGCACGGAACCAGCCGCTGATTTATCTTCGCGCCAAGATACCAACGAAGATCGAGTTTTATTACTCACAGTTACAGACAGCAAATCTCTCAGAGATTCTCAGCTTTCCCAGACAGACCTAAAGCAGCTCATCCAATACCTCGAAGATGGAGAATTACCGCCCGATCCCACTGAGGCACTTCGGGTTGGAATAAATAGCTATCGATACTATATACACGACGGAGTCCTGCACCATGAATACGTCAAAGCAGGCATACGAACAGTCCGTCTTTACCAACAAGTAGTTATCCCAAATCATATGAGCTTTGATGTTTTCAAAGCGTGCCATGAAGACTGTACAGCTTCACATCTAGGTTTTGATAAAACCTATCTTACTATTCTCAGCCGCTATTGGTGGGACACTATGAGGCAAGACGTGAAGACCTGGTGCAAACAGTGCGATGGCTGCTTACGTAAAAAGAGCCCCCCGAAAGCGATTAGAGCACCTTTGGTTTCAATCCCAGTTGAAGGACCGTGGGATCGTGTAGCTGTTGACATTATCGGACCTGTTCCACAGACGGAAGAAGGCTACAAATACATACTAGTATTTGTTGAATATCTAACGAAATGGGTTGAAGCGTTCCCCTTAGCCAACACCACGGCAGACACTATAGCTAAACTTTTTGTCGAAGAAATCGTCTGTAGATACTCTTGTCCAAAGAAACTCCTATCAGACAGAGGACAAAACTTTTTGAGTGACCTGATGAGGTCAGTCTGTAGTTATCTGGGTGTGCACAAAATCAATACGACTTCATACCACCCGCAAACAGACGGATTGTGTGAACGGTTTAACGGAACCCTGATGAAAATGCTCAGTATGTACGTTTCCACTACGCAAAAGGACTGGTCTGCTTTTATAAACTTTGCATTATTCGCCTATCGGACATCTGTACAAGAATCAACTCGCGACACCCCCTTTTTCGCAATGCGCAATGCGTTATGTAAGCAGTTAATCCCCAGTTTCGCTTAGCCTGCATTTGACTACCAACTCGCTACCTAACTTTTCTATTTTCTTTAAACTTTGTACTTTCTTTGTAAGTCACTTGGCTTACTTCTGAAGTTACTTTCTTTCATGGGCAGTAAAAGCGCCAGGACTTCTTAACGGTTGCTTACTGGTCGCCCATGTAGTTTTCTTTTTCTCGAAATTTTCCATCTATTTTTAATTTTCGAATTATGGTAGCAACTCTCGTTATCTCTGAATTTTTAGCAGGCGCTAAAAAACTTTCGCAGGGGATGATGTGAAAAACCTAGCTATGCGATCTGCAATTCTGTCAATTATTCAAAGTAAACATTCCTTTTGTGTAAGAACATTGGCTTTGCAATATTAGCTATCTAATTTGCATATCTAATTTGCATATTCCAAATTGTCACCAAAATTGGGGCTATATAAACGCAAGCATTCTTTGTTGTATTCATTCGATTTGATCATCATACTGTTTCATCATATGCCATTCTCCAATGCCCATTAAACTGTAAGTTACATTAAAGTTCTTTGTACGCCACAACTGCCTTTTATTGACTAGGGTAGAACTAGGGATTTACTAGTTTCGAAGGGAAGTTGCACCCGTCTAGAACCTGCTTTAGATTCGCCAGTCAGTCTCCGGTTTAGTTCCGGGCAGTAAACTCGGGGATTGATAATCAGATTATAATTTAGCTAAGTTAAAGTTTGAACGGTTGATGATTAGTTTGAGACAAATTATTAGTCCTCTTCTTCAGGTATTATGACTGGGCACGTTAGGTGTGTTGCGTGTCGTGTGTGAGTTATCCTCAGTACTACTCTCTATTCGTCTTTTACAACCAGTAAACTACAAAAAAAGCTTCAATATAACAAATAATTGACTAAATTAACAGAGTGTCGGTGATGACAGTGTCTAGGAGTTTGGGTGATCCCGTCAAGCTACACCTGCAGCTTCACGAGTATTTGCGGAAGTTTGGATTACTGAACACTACAGGGGTCGGTCTAGGCGGGGTGGTACCGGGAGATGGCTACAAGTATAATTATAAATTAAATTAAAAGGCTTTAAATTAAGTCTCTTCACTAAATCCTCTTCCTCGGATCTGATAATATCCACTCTTTTTAGTGGTCTAAACCAGAGACAGGGCAGGAACACCAGTTCCTGAGCAGGATAGTATAGAAATGATCTTCTGACACATTTTTAGACAAAGTTTAAAGATGAGTTTTATACTGATATCGAACGTTACTGATATTTTAGGTTAGTAACTACAAATGAACAGTTCAGTTGATTTTGGCGGTTTTCCCAATATAGATCAGGTTGTCGGATCGAGTGTCTCTGCCTCAGACTACTATCTTCAGAATTCCAATCTCAATGTACCTTCTAAAGTACTGAACTATGCCAATGAAAATCGGGTCAATCAATCAATCAATCAATAAATCAGTCTACTGAATCAGGCTACAAATCACAGGCTCCAGACAATCTCAATAGTGTTCCACTGGATCAGGCTCTACTGACAATGATCTGGCAGGACAGGATCTCGGTGAACCTGAATCAAATGGGTTAAAACCCATTAGTTCAGAATACAAGTGCGGGAATCAAACCCAGCAACTATTACTCACTTTTAAGGCTTTCAGAGACAAAAATTAGAACTTTAGTTAATTCTGATTAAGATTTTTGTTGAAAACCAGAATTAACGCACTTTAACCGCTTTTGCGGGACAAAATGTGACTAATTATGCGTTATTAGCTTGAAATAGGTAAAATTTCGCCGAATATGAATTTTTGGGCGATTTCCTGCATTGGAATGCCGGAAATCGCCGATTCAACATGTATTCTTTACGGTTATACTCAGTGTGCGCATAATTAGGTTTGCGGCCCAAAGGCTTTTCTGCCAGTTAGGGCCTTTGTGACAGGAAAGCACCTGTTTGCTGTATAACGAGCTTGCAAGAATAGAAACGCATATTTGCAAGGTTATTCCTTTTAAGTTCATTAGAAGACGGTTTGTTGTGATTTTCAATTCTTACGTAATTACACAGTATTAATACATTGCTAACTATTATTTGTGTGATTTTAGGTTTATTAGATAGTTACGTAACGATATTAGCCGTATGTGCCGTTAGCTTCCATAACTGCTTGTTTGCATTGACGGACAAATGGAATTCAACGTTTGTAACCCAAGTTGGCGGGGATTTTTGGACAGAAAACGTTTACCTTTTGAAGTAGCTGATTGACATAAAAGTCTAGATTGTAGAGATGGTGTACTTCACAAAGATACAAATTATAACCAAATCAGTTGCCCCGTTAGCGAAAACAAGTGAGGGCATGAATAACAATTTTGACATAATTCCTGCAATTTGATTAAAACTAACTTGCCTTTTTGTGCTAAAGGCTGACAAAACGTATGAACTAGTTTGCAATGAACTACAAGAAACACCAGCTCGGAATAAGTTCATTGGCACAGATCTAGCTAATTGACACATACCATTAATACAAAACAGTGAACGAACTTAGCTAATTTATATTACCTGTGTTTTGGACGAAATCTAACTCTAAACAGGCGAAATGGACCAGCACGAAGTCCTTTATTTGCGATTCGTCCACTCCCTTCTCGCGGGGAAACCTACGTAGACGAATCGAGGACAACCTGGTAGTATCAGCTTATTCTGGGGGTCCCCGTGACCCTGGACTAGATTAACTACCTAATTTGCATATTATCCTAATATTGAAGTAGGTACTCATTCACACTGTTTATCACGCTCACATCCCTCAGGTCCATAAGTATTTAACAACAAACAGACATTTGTACACATTCACACCATTTTCCTGCCTAATACAGGAGTTTTGGAAATATTTTACAAGGATTGGTCTCATGCACCAGATGAGAACCAATAAACTATTATATATTAAAATAATCCGGTTTTTGACTGGCGTTTTGAACTGGTTAGAATGCTATCTTTTAATTTATATAGTTTAATATGATTGCAACTTGGCAATTAGTGGTAAGGTTTACCGCAACTTGTTAAACCTTAGAATCCTCGGATTATCCCAACATTGTTAACTATGTTATCAATAATCATTCACTCAACTAACGTTCATACTGATTTGACAATCCTCACAACCCCTATCGTACAAGGGGAGTTTCCGTGAGTTGCCATGGCAATTATACGAAAACGTTCGTTCTTCATACATGCAAATCAGAACATTCTACAACCATTCACCCAAACATTCTTGAAACTTGGTTAATTTCGGAACCTCACGCTCCATGAGGGGTTTACCCGAATAACCACCTTAGGTACTTTTTTGGGACACATTTACACCTGAGTTTTGTAACACATTCACGCTAAAACATTCACATTTCAGACTCACAGAACATTTGTACTTCAGACTTACAAAACATTCATACTTCAATCATACGAGACATCCACACTTCAATTATACAAAACATTCATATTAATAAACATCTAGCTACTTAGACTAACTAATAAACTAAACTTAGGCTCGTTTGTGTAGGAAGTTTGTAAACTTTGAACTTTGTTGTGCGCGAATTTTGCGGCTTTTGCAATTCCTTAGAATTGTTTATAAGAGAAATTTTATGGGAAAAAGGCTTTAACTTCACAAGTTTGGAAAAGATTTGATTTGTATTTTGATGAAAGCCAGTGAGTAATAATTGCTAAGCAATTATTACTAACAACAAAGAACAGTTAATTAAACTAAATACACAATCAATTAAAACTACGAAAGGTGAGGAAGCCGGCCATTCCTCTTAAACGACTGCTTGATAATTAATTAAATTAAACATAGAACGACTCAAGTTTTAGAGATTAGTTTTTAAAACACCCTATATTTTTAGTGCCTAGTGGTCTTACTGCCGGCCTAACGCTGAAAATAAAACATAATACTAACTATG
>JASAND010015837.1:0-14440 GCA_030248195.1 Trissonchulus latispiculum
AGTACACAGACCTCTGGGGGGGTCTTAGCGCGAAAAAGAAAAAATTCGCCCAGAAATTGGGGGGTTTATATCCAAAAAAATAGCAAAAGTTTATAGGAATTTTTTGTCCTCCGACCTCTAGGGTGGGGGGAAAAAATGGAGAAAACTGTGTAACGGCAAAAGGACCTAATTTGCATATCTCGAGATTGGCTCGACCGATTCGGCTGAAATTTTCACAGCATGTACCCCTGCCCACGGGCTCTTCACATAGCGAGTTTGAGCCCGATCGGTCCACTCCTCCGTGAGTTATTAAAAAAACAGTTTCCAATAAGGCGCACAACGTGCAAATTTCCCTATTCTAGGTAGTGCGCTAACGCGCACTACCTGAAAAGGTCGTGCTCAAGAAAATTGCTACTGAATCTCAATTTCACAAAATCGCTATTTTTTGCTGGGGACCCCGACCCCAGACCCTCCGCAATTACTTATATCTCCAATTCGTTATCTTTGGATTGGAATCTACCATTTCTAAAATGGTAGAACTAATGCACTAACACCCATGGTTAACGTAGGAGTAAAGCTAGTGTGGATATGCAACGTGCACAGCATATTCAAAATCAAATTACGAAGTACGTAGGCCCAATTACCAAACATTTCGGAATTTAATTTAATGCTGGATCACATATATATAACTGCAAAGGTAAAATGAGGACGTTTAAAAACAAGGAAAACAGTTGCGATGCGCCGAAGGCGCAAAATTTTTCTAAAAATTTTTGTCATTCAAAGTTTAAATAAAGTTTTGTTCTGTTCAACAAAAATAACCAAGATTCCAATGAAGATTTATAGCCATGGGGGGAAAAACCCACTTTTTCGGATTCTGGCTGGAACTTTTTTGTTATAAGGGCTAGCTGAGAACTCTATATACCATCGTACTTGGCGTACTTAGAACTTTCTTTTAAGCCCATTTGCACTTCTCTAGGTTGTACGGTTAGGCCGGTATAATGCAAAAAGTAGCGGGGAAAAAAAACCCAATGGGGGAAAAAACCCAAATGGGGGAAAATAAACCCACCCCTCACAGGTCCTAAAAATTGTCGTAGCGCGATTCTGACACTTCCTGTGTAAAATTCAACTCTTTTTTAGTTAGTATGAGTCAAAAAACCCGACCTAGGTAGCTTTTTTTGAGATCTCATGTGCCATTGAAAATGCAGCATCAAATGGACAGGTTTCATAAAGTTTAACACATAAACATACGGCAATTTTTGAAAAATGCTAAAAACTATGTAATTTGATAAAACTTATTATTCTAACGTGTAGAGAATGGTTTTTTACGTACAATTGGCTATTAAAAGTCATAATTAGACCTCTGCTGGGTCATCCAGCAGTGAAATTGCACTTTTAGGGTTTTATGCCTCTAGCTACCCAAGTATTCAAAATTGTCCAAATCTGTCAGCATAGCGTGACGCAGCGTCCTCGATAATATCGTACTACAGTCCCGAATTGTTACCCAGTTGAGCTGGTAAAAAAATTTTCAAAAAAATTTGGGTGGGTTATTTTCCCCCCAAAGTGGGTTTTTTCCCCGCCACGTTTGGCAATGTGTCAGTCTAACGGTGCATCGGATCGGTCTAATTTTTGCTGTGTGCAAAGAGGAAGACTTGCCATCGTTGCAGATATTTGCAAAACTTTTCTAGCCCAACCCAGTCAAAAGTTACATCGGTCCAAACTTTTGCCAAATTTTTGGAAGGTTGGACCAAAAAGTAGGTATCATTTTCAAAATGTCATAAAATAAGCAGGAGTGAACCAAATGACTTGATCTTTGCATACATAGGTTAGAAAGAGTCGCGCTTCTTGCTGCTATGTTTTGGAGCTCATATCTCCAACCCATGACCCAGGAGGCGGGTGGGTTTTTTTCCCCCCAAAAAGGGGGTGGGTTTTTTTCACCCCATGGCTATACACTTTACAATGGTCAAATACAAAAAATAGGAAAAAATAGGAATTTCGGCTGAAAGAAGGAATAAATCGGAATGTCGCGAAAAAATAGTAAAAAAATAGGAAAAATAGGAACCGCAACAGGCCTGAATACGTACATATACGCACATAAACCTATATATATAAGTATCAAAAATATTAGGGATGAACCGGGGCCTGGCCCCGGCCCCCCGACCCCCCCGGGCCAAAAAATAAAAAAAATTTGGAAATTTTTGACATTTTTTGACCAAAATTTTGAATTTTTGAAAGTCAAAAAGTGTTACCAATCGCTTGCTTTCCCGCCGATACGAATGAAAACAACGATAGTAACGTTTGTATATCAAGAATTATAGTCAATCGGGAAAAAACGCCATTTTTTCAAACTTTTGGACGTGTAGAACTCATTTTTTGGAATTATGGGGAAATTCTTGTAGTTTGAAGAATGGCAACCCCTACGGATTATTTTCATGTATTAATGACTTCTCTGGACTGTAACAATAGAGAGTACTATGTGATTTATTTTCTGGGGAAAAAAGCCAAAATCGGGAAAAAAAGCCACTCATCGGGAAAAAAGCCACTTTGGTCGAAGCATATCCTGAAGGCGTAGACCAATTCTGAGTGTTCCAACGTGTTCAGCGTCGCTTATTTACCCTAGATTTGTTGTTTACCGAGGCAAATTGCCTTCGTAAAGCATTAAATAGAACTTTTTAGTTTGCAGCATAAACTGGCTAGGTTTCATCAAATATAACGTAAACATACAAATTTTTTAAAAACTTGCTAAAACGAAGGCTAACCACAAAATAGTGTTTTCCAATGAATTCGTAATGCTCTTTTTGGCCAAATGTGCCAGTTTCAGGATGAAATGTGGAGTGTAGCGGTCAAAACGACTGACGTGACATATTAGTCCAAAAGTTGCTCATTATTTTCAACATAGTTATCATGCCAGAAATCCAGAAAAATTGCTCACTATGGGTCTCGCAATCGACTGGCTTTTTTTCCCGATGGGTCACAATCATCGGGGAAAAAAAGCCACACCTGCCCAGAGACAACGTGACATCTTGAACTGTTTGCAATAGTATGAGGACAAAGCCAGACATGTTCTCTCTTGATTGCAATAGAAATTATTCAGATAGAGCTATTGACACTAAAGTTATGAATTTTTGAAACATTACCGTTTTCCCGCCTTTTCAGGAACAAAATTTTCCAAAAAATGTCGACCCCACTGTTGACTATAGAGGAGAGATAGAAAGCTAAAAATCGGCGTGTGGGCTTATATTGAGGTCGCCATTCTACACGCCAAATATTACTGCAATAGCTTCATCTGTTAGACCACAGCGGTCGTGGCTTTTTTTCCCGAAATTTTGACGTGGCTTTTTTTTCCCGATTGACTATATTGCAAAATTTAAAGTTCCCAGAAAATTTTTGAAAATTTTCGATTGGGGCCCCCAATTTCCATGCCCCGGCCAGGCCCCGGCCGGGGCCACGATGAGGTCCCGGCCCCGGCCCCCGTAGTGGCGGCCCCGGTGCATCTCTAATAAATATATATACTTAGAGAAACAAAAACTCACGTACTGTCAGACGTCAAAGTCAGAATCTTCTGCATCTTTCATTGGTGATACGCACAAACCCTATGAATAATAAAGAAGCCGAACAGAAGTGGAAGGAAAGGGCTGAAACACTAAACTGCGCAATCAGTGCCAGAAAGGGTCGGGGTGTATATAATATATTATATTATGTAGGGGCGCGATAGCGCCCCTACATAATATGGGTATAATGGCGTCTGCGCGGCCCTCTGGAGACCGTGTTGGCCTGGTGCCAGCTAATTAGAGGTCCGGCGGTGGTAAAAAGGTTACCATCGTAAACAACTCGAGTAGTACTACAAGTACCACCATACTTTTGGTTCGAATTCGAAACTTGTCCCACCTTAGTCCCACCTTTACCAGAAATGGCCTAAAAGTCACTAAAAATGGCGTTTTTCGGCCTTGGGGTGGTGCCCATATGTAGTAAATCAGGGTCACTGAAAACGATGAGCATACTGCCGATACCGCCCGAAGTGACCACTGGTCAGCATGGCTCCCGTGGTTCCTCGCCCAGGGTCAAAGTTGGGAAAACTCCCTCTAAACAGCGTTTTTCGGCGTTTTCGTCGGGGGCATATATAGTAAATCGACTACGCTCGTTTCAATGGGTATATCGCCGAAACCGACGGAAGTGACCACTGGTCACTACAGCCTAGGGGGCCTATTGACCACTGGTCAAACGGCCTAAAACTGCGTTTTTCGGCGTTTTGGTCGGGGGCATATATAGTAAATCGACTACGCTGGTTTCAATGGGCATATCGCCGAAACCGACGGAAGTGACCACTGGTCACTACAGCCTACGGGGTCTATTGACCACTGGTCAAACGGCGTTTTTCGGCGTTTTGGTCGGGGGCATATATAGTAAATCGACTACGCTCGTTTCAATGGGCATATCGCCGAAACCGACGGAAGTGACCACTGGTCACTACAGCCTACGGGGCCTATTGACCACTGGTCAAACGGCCTAAAACTGCGTTTTTCGGCGTTTTGATTGGGAGCATATATAGTAAATCGACTACGCTCGTTTCAATGGGCATATCGCCGAAACCGACGGAAGTGACCACTGGTCACTACAGCCTACGGGGCCTATTGACCACTGGTCAAACGGCCTAAAACTGCGTTTTTCGGCGTTTTGATTGGGAGCAAATATAGTAAATCGACTACGCTCGTTTCAATGAGCATATTGCCGAAACCGATGGAAGTGACCAGTGGTCACTACGGCCTAGGGGACCTATTGGCCACTGGTCAAACGGCCTAAAACAGAGTTTTTCAGCGTTTTTGTCGGTTGCATATATAGTAAATCGACTACGCTCGTTTCAATAAGCATATTGCCGAAACCGATGGAAGTGACCAGTGGTCACTACGGCTTAGGGGACCTATTGACCAATGGTCAAACGCCCTAAAACTGCGTTTTTCGGCGTTTTGGTCGGGGGCATATATAGTAAATCGACTACGCTCGTTTCAATGAGCATATTGCCGAAACCGATGGAAGTGACCAGTGGTCACTACGGCCTAGGGGACCAATTGACCACTGGTCAAACGGCCTAAAACAGCGTTTTTCGGCCCAATGGCGGTATCCATATAGTAAATCCGTGCCGCTGAACTCGGTGGGCATACTGTCGAACTCTTTGGGTTGGGGAAAAAGTTTTGGGGCAGAGGTGAGAATTCAGTGGTACTATATATTTATATAATCACAATCAGTCTTCTGCTCCACCTACGGCACTGTTCAAGCTCCTTGTATCCATTACCGCATTGCTGGAAAGGGATCCTTTAAAATGACAGAAGGACAAGAAATAAAAATGCTCCTCTGGAGCATGAAAAAGTAATATGGGTGATGGTGAGGTTGCAAAATCAAGGGAGGACTAGTCTTTAAAATGCTTAATATGGGGCTAGGTTAAAAAATAGAAGAGGACTAGGTTGTGAGCGAATTAATATGGGCACAGCTTCGCCGAACAACCCATATTCGCGGGATTTCACGTTTCGTCTTAGCTTAGAGCTATCAATGTCAGTCAATAAAAAATTTAAGCAGTTGAATATATACTCATCGAATATAGCTGTTTGCATGCACTGTTAGACTAGCTGCTAGGAATATATACGTAAATTATCATTATTTTGTTGTGTTGAACTACCGCAGGCTCTACTGCTAGGAGAGACCTAAGGATATGATGCTAAAGCTATTGGTCCAAGTCAGGAGGAAATAGAAGATCGTGGGAGAGTCCTCTTGAATATAAATTTTCCGTATATATGGATACGTAAAATGCGCTGGTTAGTATGAAGCACTTATCGAAGAAAACGTTTGCTAAAATAAAAGTTCGAATAAAGCTCGAGCACATACCGTAGCTGTAGGTTATTTATGAACTATAAACCAAATGTATCGTGGATGGATATGCATAATAATTTACATTTACAAACCGCGAATATGGGTTGTTCGGCGAAGCTGTGCCCATATTAATTCGCTCACAACCTAGTCCTCTTCTATTTTTTAACCTAGCCCCATATTAAGCATTTTAAAGACTAGTCCTCCCTTGATTTTGCAACCTCACCATCACCCATATTACTTTTTCATGCTCCAGAGGAGCATTTTTATTTCTTGTAATAAAGAAATGTTCACAAGAAATCACCTCGAAAATTCACAAAAAACTTACCCACCTAGACGGCTAACAGCAAGCCGCAGCAGGACATTTTTTGCATGGCATATAATAGCCACATGGGGAGATGCACCGGGGCCGCCACCACCGGTACCGGGACCGGGGATTGGAAATTGAGGGTTCAAATCGAAAAATTTCAAAAATTTTCTTGAAAATTTAAATTTTGTAAGAATTTTGGATATATAACTACAAACGTTGCTATCGTTGTTTTTATTCATATCGGCGGGAAAACAAACGATTTGTAACACTTTGTGACTTTCGAAAATTCAAAATTTTGGTCAAAGAATTTACAAAATTTTGCTAATTTTTGGTCCCGGTCGGCAACGGAGCCTGACCACCGGGGCCGGGAAATTGAAATTTGTGCTGGTGCTCACTATGGACTTCGCGCACCTATGCCTGCAAAATGCCCTAACTCAACCTATCCAACCATATACATATTTGATTCCCTGCCATTAACTCTGGGCTTCGCCACAGGCGGGTGAAAAATCAAAGTCAAAAATCAATATCATCTTTTTGTAAAAAGCCTCAGGGACAACCGCTAGGGCAAAACAACTGCCAAATTCGTGCTCAACGACCCAAAAAACCTTTGTGTACGTGTTTTAGGTGCCTCAGCCACTTTTAGCAGACTGTCCGGCAGGTGGACTTGCACTTGTACGTATACGTATAGGTACGTATATACCTAGATTTTTGAAAATTTTTAGCCGAAAATTGCCAATTGGGATTTTTTTGAAAAATACGAAAAATTGATGAAATTTGCTTAATCAGACTAAAAATAGCTTAGTCGGACCCCCGTCCCCCATAGTGACCAATTTTCGGAAATTTTTTAGGCCAACGACCAATATAATGCGTACTAGCATAGTTTCACCGGAAATTTTGGTTGGGGGAGGGGAAAGCTCTAAATTTGGTGGTCGACCCGCGAAAAGTGATTAGAGGTACCCGTACCCCCCCCCAAAATTGGGACCTCCAGAAAATAAAAAATGGCCTAAAAATACAAACTTTCTGTATTTAACGCTTTTTTTTCGTCAAAACAAGGCTTGTTTTGATAGTTTTAGGCGTTTATACACGGTTTAAAGAGATTTCAAGTCAAAATTTGACAAAAACGTTTCACAAAATGACCATTTTTGGGGCAAAACTTGACTTTTTGGCTCCAAAAAGGGCCGGGGGGATTTGGGTGGTGGTAGTCGAAAGTTGGGGGAGGGTAAGTCAAAAATTCTTGCTGGGGCAAAGGGGGTCGAAAATTTTAGGGGGACACTCCCCAACCCCTCCCCCCGTGAAACTATGGTGAGTATATAGGAGGGACGCACCCAGCCTCCCACTAAAAAACCCAGCATGCCTATCCTGTGGGTGGTAAGACAAAAATTTGGGGGGGGGGACAAAGGGAGTGAGTTTAAACCCCTCCCCCTAGTGAAACTATGCGTACTAGAGCATAGGTGTAACGGGGACTTGGGGTGAGGGGCCCCCTCCCACGCAATTTTGGGGGGCCCATTTTTAGACCCCCCCCCCCCAAATCCCCACCGACCCTCCCCCAAAAAATTTTCAATTTTTATCCCAAAAATCGCATTTTCAGCCATTGCTAATGTCGAAAAACATGAAACCATTAAATAATTTTAACATTAGAGAGCTTATTTAAACTCAAAAACTTGATTTGATTTCCAACATGTTTCTGAGTCCAGAATAGGGTCCATATTGAGCTTAGAAGTCCATAAAACCGTTATAAACGTGTATTTCTCGCGATAATAAACACTTTAAGCGAAAAATTGGACTTTTTTGAAAAATTTTGCAAAACTTTACCCTAAAAATGCCCATTTGTGGCCAATTTTCGCGCCCTTGGCGCGACGCGACTACCATGCATCCCCGGAAATTTTGGTTGGGGGAGGGGCATACTTCGAAAATTTGGTGGTCGACCCCCGAAATGTGATGGGGAGTACACCCCCCCCAAATTCGGACCTCAGAAAATTCAAAAAATGGCCTAAAACGCAAAATTTTCTGTATTTTAACACTTTTTTGTCAAAACAAGGCTTGTTTTTATCGTCTTAGGCGTTTTTACACCGTTTTAAACCGATTTTAAGCCAAAATTTGAGAAAACATTTTCAAAAAATGACCATTTTTTAGCAAAATTTAGCTAACTTTTTGGCCACAAAAAGTGCTGGAGGGGGGGGGGTTCGGGGAGGGGACGGGGGTTACCAAAAGTGAGGGGAGGGATAGTCAAAAAATCTGAGGGGGGGGGGTAAAGTTGGTCGAAATTTTTGGGGCGGATGGGGGATGGCCCCACAACCCTGGTGAAACTATGCTACCCTGGGGGGGGGGGGCCGGCGGGGGCCCCAAAAATTTTCGGGGGGGTTGGAAACATGGCTGCTACCCCCCCCCCATTACACCTAACTAGAGTACGAATTAATTAGCATTTTCCTTGAAAATCTGCTGAGTGTTATCAATTTGTATATAATTCTGTGGGAGTGCCCTCAGCCCTTTTTGCAACCCTCCCCCAGTGGGCTGGCGGATCCAGGATTTTGAAAAGGGGGGGCCGCTGAAAAACTTTTCCGGGAGGGAGGGCGTAAAAGTATACTTTTTCCAGGAACAAAATATTTTGACATGAAAATTATGGAAAGGTTAGTTCACGACACTTGTTAAATTGGAAAACAACTATATCCAATGAGTGACGCAAATTTTCAAGTTTAAAAACACTGTCCAATGTTAAAATTACTTAATGATTTCATGTTTTTCGGCATTAGCAATGGCTGAAAATGTGATTTTTGGTATAAAAATAGAAACATTTTTTGGGGGAAGTTTGAGGGGTTCTAAAAAGGGAGCCCCCAAAATTCCGGAGGAGGGATTCCGTTCCAAAAATTTTTTGGGGGAAGTTTGAGGGGGTCTAAAAAGGGAGCCCCCAAAATTCCGTTTGGGGGAGGGTCCACAGTTTCCCTGGAACTTTGGGTCTGGGCTGGGGGGGGGTAAATCTTGGCCGACTTCCGAAATGTGATGAGGGGTATATACCACAGGTGGACAAGGGGGGGGGAAAGGGGAAAGTCGCCCACAAGGGGTCGCGAAATTGCTCTCACAAGGGGTAAGTAAATTGGCCACAAGGGGTCAGAAAATTGCCCAAAAAATAGGTTTTACGACTAAAAGTTCTAAAAATTTTCCGGCTTCGCCGGAATTTTTCACTTAAAATTACTATTTTTAGCTAAAAAACGTCCAAAAAACGCGTTTTGGCCAAAAATCGCTGTTTTTTGTTAAAAAATGGCAAAAATCGCTATATATATAGTATATATAGTATAGTATATATAGTATAGTATATATAGTATAGTATATATATAGTATATACGGTATATACTATATACCCCACTCAACCCCCCCCCCCAGAATTCGGACCTCAGAAATTTCGAAAAATGGCCAAAAAGTGCAAAATTTTCTGTTATTTAGCCCTTTTTTCATCAAAATAAGGCTTGTTCTTAACGTTTTAGGTGTTTTTGCACAGTTTTAAAGTTACACCGTTTGCACCTTCATTATTGTTAGTCCGCCAAAATGGAGAAAGCTCTTCGGCAGAAGTATTCGACATTGATATTGCAATTAAAAATAAGAAATTTATTTTTAAGCCTTACGATAAAACCGACAATTTCACTTTTAATACAATAAAGTTTCCTCATATTGAAGGTAATTTCTCAACGGAACGTTCTTATATAATTTTTAGAAATGAATTACAAATACTATGGAAATTATCTGAAAATATAACCTTTTGGAATACTGCTGTTCATAGTTTGTCTAAAAAAATGCGTTTAAGGTGGTGATTCCTTTTGGTGCTTTCTGTTAGTTTACGGCACAAACCAAGTCGGCATTTTACGAAACTTTCCAAAAACACTTATTTTAGCGTTCTAACACCCTCTGCGCAATCCCGGTTCAAAAATTCAACATTTGCGTTCAAGTCGGTTTTAGCCAATTTGTGACAGTTGAACAGCAGCTGCATAGTTGTAACTACCTTCATTCGAAAGATCTCGTTATGCTCTACATTTTTGCTTTTTAAAGTAGCCTTCTAGCTTTTCCCTATCGTGAGATATAACCGATTTTCTTATTTTGGCATTGAAAACTTGTCATTTCTGGAGAAATCAAATAATCCATTATTTCTCGAGCTGCACATGCCGCAATATCAAACCAAGGGTATCATTTTAAAGGCCCTACAGAGGCCAATTATCTGCGACATGATCGTTATCCAATTGCTATCCTACTAGCTGTAGTTTTAAAAAATGTAGTTTTTTCAAAAACACGACCAATTTTATTCTGGGGATTGTGGAGCATTCCCTATGCAATGTGAAGGACTGCCATTTTGCAGATGCGTTCTGTACTAAATTACCCCGAGACCCTTTTTTAGTTGCCCCGATTGCGGCTTTCTAGCGAACATGGTCGCTTGCCAAAGTTTGGAAAAGTAGACAAAATCCAGGTTGCGCATACCTTTTTGCTAATTTCTCCACAACGAAGAGCGATTTCTCAATAATTAAAAAAGGGTCCCCAGCTATTTGACAGATGTATCGATTGATATAACCGACGTCTCCCGAAAAAATTTACTTCAGCCTGCAAAAAATCCGGAAAATTATTTTCCTTCTAAAATACAGTAAAATAATGTCGAAAAACCAAAATTAATTTCATTGTATTCATTAAAAAGAGAAAATTTAAAGCTACAGTTTGATATTAAGATGGGTTTCTAACTCCAAATAATGAATGAATAATAGTGGTTCAAAATTGATGTCTCCAAAAGGAATCACCACCTTAAGGTGGTGATTCCCTTTGGGCACATATAGTTCTTTGGCGGCGTAAATCAAGATGAAATTTGATGAAACTTTCCGAAATAAGTTCTTTTAGCATTCTAACATCCTCCGCACAATCCCGCTTCGAAAATTCGAGATTTCCGGTCAGAGTGGTTTTTCCAAATTTCTGAACGTTTGGCAGCGGCTATACAGTTATGACTATATTCATTCGAAAGATCTCATTGAGCTTCACATTTTTGCTTTTTAAAGTAAGTTTCTAGCTTTTCTCTACCGTGAGATATAGCCGATGTTCTTGTTTTGGCGTCGAAAACTTGTCATTTTTGCAGAAATCAAATTATCCAATTTTTCTTGAACTACGCAGGCCGTAAAATCAAACTAAGGGCGTCGATCTGAAGGTCTCACAGGGACAAATTATCCGACGCATGATCGTCTTCCAACTGCTATCCTGTAGGCTGCTAGCATAAAAAATGTAGTTTTTGCAAAAACACGACCAATTTTTTTTCAAAGATTGTGGAGCATTCACCATGCAAGGTGGAGGGCTGCTACTGAACAAATGTGTTCTGCATAAATATACCCAGGGACGATTTTTTAGTTGCCCCGATTGCTGCTTTCTAGCTAAAATAATCGCTTGACAAAGTTGGAAAACGTAGGCAAAATACAGGTTACGCACACATTTCAGCTTATTTCTCTATAACGAAGAGCGATTTCACAATAAATAAAAAATCGTCCCCAGCTATTTGATGTAGGTATCGAATGATATAACCGATGTCTCGCGAAAAAATTTACTCGAGTCTGCAAAAATTCTGGAAAATTATACTTCTTCTAAAATGTGTTAAAAATATTTTATAAAAGCAACATTAGTTCCGTGGCATGCATTAAAAAGAGAAAATGTCAAGCTACATTTTGATATAAAAATGGCTTCTTAACTCCAAGTAATGAACGAGTAATAATGGTGCAAACTTTTGTGACCAAAGGGAATCACCACCTTAAGAGGTTATTCTGTAACTAAATTAAATAATCAAATTAGAATTTTCAGTCAACACATTGACGATACAAAACTTTCTAACTTAATTCAAAAACTATCTACTAAAAAGTAAATTAATTGTATTTCAATTTTAAAAAATTATTTTAAAATTTTTTTACTTGTCTTTGTGTATTCCTAACACCACACATGGAATGTATATATCCGCCCAGTTTCCTCATGCCAGGTGCACACCTGGTGGGGCTGGGCGATGAGACGCATGGGGCTGTGAGCACTTATCTTTGGATATATACTATACAATCTATGTACCACATACCTTAACACTTGTTACACAAATACATACGTATTTGTTGTTAAAGTATATATATACACACCAAGAATTTTTTGTTTATCTTTGCACAAATATGCTTTTGTCTTTTCATGTATGCATATTATATTCTTATTTCATATTTAGGTTTCTTACGTATTTCCTTTGTTTATACACATGGGCGATTCTTAGTGTATCTGGTCATACCGAAGGAAACTCAGACTCTAGTTTTCATTTTTAAACAATCGTGTCCCAAGGTGGCCTTATGGTTGTCCTTGTTTTTCTGTTTTTGCTTTTTTCGGTAACGTACAGGGGTTCGAACGGTGAGAATAGCTCCCACGTTCTCCGTTACGTTGGTACTTTTAGTACAGTATTATATATAAAAAAACTATCACAAGTAGAGTCTATATGTCTGTAATAGAGAATTTCCCTTTACCCAAAAAATTTTTGTTTCCGGTTTTTAAAAATTTTTAAAATAGATTAAAAAAAATTTACCCTTCAATGGGTCTATCTACGTCCTTAAGTGGACACTCCCTCCCCCATTTTACCCTTCAATGGGTCTATCTTTACCCTTAATTGGGTCTATCTACCCTTAAATGGTCTATCACTGCCCTTAATTGGGTATTTACATGACTTTACTACTTATGTAAGTTTCTTAAGGTGGTAGTACCACTAGCGGGATTTTCGACCTAATCATGACACAAATAAAGCAAACATGACGAAACTAGTGGTGAAACACGTTTGGTTGGCAGGCTATGTTTGCATAAAATTTTGGTGTCTGAGAGTGCATAATTTGCTAGCTACCATCATGGCTTAGCGCATGCGCAAATAATCAAAATTTTATTTAAGCCTTGTATCCTAAATTTGAATTTGCCATGTGAAAGAGCATAAAAAGAGCTTTAAAATGATGTGCATATCTCTTCTGTACGTGGTTTCTATCAAAAGTTACAAGCGGTTGAAGCTGAATAGCTGACATATAGCTGATATAGCTGATTTACGTTGACCGTTTGCACACATAATGTAAAGTAAAAACAGTATATCCGAAAATTAAATCTATTGGGTTTTAACGGTTCCTTTTGCGTTATTTATGTGCATTATTTAATAGAAAGCACTTTGTAGCTGCTTGAAACATTAAAATTTCGAAAACCAAAGCAAACAATGAAAAATTACAGAACTTTTTGTTTTTGATTTTCTCGTCACTCCTTCAGTCAAAATGGACCAAATTTTGCAAATATGTTCTAAATCAGCATACGCTCAGGCCGTTTTCTTGGTTTGGGAAAAACGCAATATTAAGCAAGATATAAAATTTACAAAATTTTCAAAAAACGCTAAAAAACGGAAAACTCACTTTTACGAAAAAACTAAAAAACGGCCTGAGCGTATATGTAAACTAACTACATACTGGAAATCTCAAATGATTTCATAAAGGATTGAAGGAGATATTTAAGTTTAAAGCTTTTAATACATTTCCTATTGTGTAGACAGCAAAGCCCCATTACCCCGCAGCGTCATGAATCGAAAACCCATCTGATGCAAAACATAATAAAGAACAATTATGCCAAATTTCAAAGCGATTGATTAAGTTTTAGTTCACCATCTGTTCAAAATCCACCCGGTAGTGTGGTACTTACCACCTTAATGTACCTCCTACTTCAATCACTGATTTCTACAATTATTTTTATTTTTTTTACCCTTAGTGGAGTCTCTCTACCCTTAATTTGGGTATACCTCACTATAAAATGGAGTATATCGCTGACCCTTAATTAGGTACATATATGATACACTAATGTAAGTTTCTTTATGTACAATAAATGCGAAAGTACTTGAGTAAATGTACTGTAGAGTTTTTTGGAGTGTGGTTGACAAGTGGAAATAGCTATTTTAAGGGGGCGCTTCCATTATCGGGATTATTGATGTAAAATTTGGACCGATTGCTCAATTTTAAAAAAAATCCCAACTGAAGTTACTTTGGTTGGCGGGGCATGTTTGACAAAATTTTATTAACTGAGACCATCTGCTTGGCTAGCTATCATTATGGCTTAAAAATCAGAAATTTTATTAAAGCCCCAAACGATTAATTAGAATGCACTATGTGAAAGAGCATAAAGAGCTTTACAACGATGTGCGTATCACTTCTGCACGTGGTTTCTATCAAAAGTTACAGGCGATTTGAATAATTGGCAAATTTACGTTGACCATTCATTTCGTTTAGCAAAAGAGCAATACGTAAC
>JASAND010015838.1:0-11858 GCA_030248195.1 Trissonchulus latispiculum
GCAGTAGATGAAAATGTGTGATTTTTTTTGTTAAAGGTTTAACAAAAAAAAATCACCCGTTAACAAAAAAAATCAGTGGCGGATCGGATCCCAGAGAGCAGCTAGCAACTTTTTCTCATCAGTTTTGGATAGAGCGCACTAAATAACGTATATATTTAGAACCCCAAACCACCAACCTAGTGTTCCAATTAGGGCAACTGACCCCGCCGAAGTCTTAGTGGTCACTGATGGCCCCCGACAGGGTCCAGTATGAAGTCTGGTGGCTCTAAAGTGCCGTTTCAAAGGCTAAAATGTTGTTTTTTCGTGTTTGTGAGTGATTATAACCTATTTCCAGGCATTTTGGCAGAGAAAATCAGAACTTCGTATGTTGGTGGGGTATGACCCACGGTCACGTGACCCCTGCCGGACCCTTCCTGACCCTCCAGGTACCAACTGGACAGTCCGAAGTGGCTATAAACATGTCCTAGGAGGTTTTCCAGGGCGCTGAATTCAAATCTGGCATTAGTTTTTAGGTAACTATGGGCTAATACTGACTTCTGGGATCACGTTTACCGTCGGACGGTCCAGCCCCGGCTGGTTACTAGGTTGGCCTCCCAAAAGTGTCAGGCAACCTCAAAAACAACGTATATAAGGGTTTTCGAGGTCGCTGAGCTCGAATTTGACGTTAGTTTTGCTCTAGCTGCTGTTCTGACTTTAGTAACAAAATATAAAAATGATTTTTTATTTGTTAAAATTTTAACAAAAAAAAATCACCCACCCCAGGACGGCTCAGAGGTCCGACTGGGAACTTCTATATATGTATCGATAGCCCACAGTCAGGACATGTCACATGCACAATATGGGTTGCCTAGGGTTTTCCCTTAGTAAATAGCAGCCGAAATTCGAACTTCGGTCATGAACGTTTTTGAGGTCACTTTTGGGTACCCTCACTTAAAGCTCTGCCCTGAACGCATGAAGAGGGCCTAGGAGCTCAAACTTACAGGCTGTAATATCGAGATGTGTGGCTATCACCATGCAAAAATTTGGGTCTCTGCGACTTTCCTGTGAGTCAGGGTAGGGTGATTTTTTTTTGTTAAAATTTCGGGTGATTTTTTTTGTTAAGCTTGCTATATAAAGGGCATAGTTTCACCGGAAATTTTGGTTGGCGGACGGGTAAACGCATAGTTTCACCAGGGGGTGGGATTGGGGGGTACTCTCCTGCCCCCCAAGAATTTTCGACATACACCCCCCAACCTTCGGCCCCACCTAACCCCCCCCCCCGGCCCTTTTGGAGCCAAAAAGGGAACCAATTACATTGCTTAAAACAGTAAGAGAGTGTATATAGAACACAGTTTCACCAGGGGCGGGGGGGGGGTTTAAAATACAAAAAACATTTGGATTTTCTGAGGTCCGAATTCTTGGGGGCGGGGGTTCGGGGCACAAATTTTGGCGACCACCCCCAATTTTGCTACCCTTCCCCCCTAGATTTTTGGCAAAAAATGGCAAAAAATCGAAAATTTAGGGGGTTTTGGCTATCTTTGGCAGACACCCCCCTGATTTTATTGCCCAGCCACACCACACACCTATGGTTCGGGGGGTATCCCCATCATATTTCGCGGGTCAACCACCAACTTTCCATAGCTGACCCCTCCCCCAACCCATAGGTGTACGTATATACCCTGAGAAACAGGTGGGCGTAGGCAGTGGCGGATCCAGGGGGGGGGGGGCCGGGGGCCCGGGGCCCCCCATTTGCGATTTGGGCCCCCTCCTTTGACATTTCGGGCCCCCCCTAGAAAATTTTTCAGCTGTTTATAATGCATATTTCGAGTGAAAATTAGCATAATTTTAATAAATTCCACAAATTTTTAAAAAATTTCGCCTGCGGCGCACTTATACTTCCGTGCTGCTTTATTACGTATATACTTAATTCTGTGACAGAACTTCTGTCTCTTAAAGTATATATATCTTCTATTTTGTTTCCTTTCTTGTTTTGTAAGTATATAATTAATTGTACTCAACGCTTTCAGTTTATTTTATGACTATATACCGGCTTATATTTATATATATATTTACAAATTTTATTTTGCTTTCATAACGTATATATATATATAAATGGGCAATGCAAGATTGATAATTGGCAGCTTCTGAAAGTGTTCTAGAATAAATCGTGGAAGTGAAAAATTCTGAAAAGCATCCAATTCCCGTTTTGGTTTTCCACTGATCGATTATACAACTCAATAACTCATCTCATCTTAACTAATCTTTTTAAACATTTGAATTGCTGAATTTTCCACGATTTCAAAAAATTCTTCAACTTCTGGGGGGCTCCGTCCCCCAGACCCCCCGTTTCGCACATTGTCTTTGTTGCCCTTGTAGCTTGTCCTCTTTATTGCCACCATTCCTTGTATATATATATATACTTATATATACTATTTTACTGCAAGTTTTTCACTTCGTAAGTTACTATACATATATATACTATACACATACACATACACATGTACATCTCCATTTTATTTATTTAATCTTTTCAAAAGTTTGCATGACGGATTTTTTTCCAATTTCAAAAAATTCTTCAACTTCTGGGGGGCTCTGCCCATGCTTCTGCCCCCAGACCCCCCGTGTGCTTCTTGTGTATATAAATTCTCCATGATTTGCTTCACTCACGTTATACAGTTGTTTTCCAATTGGCAAGTGAACTAACCTTTCCATACACAATATTTTCTTGTAAAAATATTTTGTTCCTGGAAAAAGCAAATTTTTGCCACCCCCCCAGGAAAAATTTGGTTACCCCCCCCAGAAAAATTTTTCAGCGGGCCCCCCCCCCTTTTCAAAATCCTGGATCCGCCACTGGGCGTAGGGGTAGCCGATATTAGGGAGGTGGGGTGGTGTCAGCCGGTTTTGGGGGCCGGATGGGGCCAGGAAAAATCAAATTGGGGGGAGGGGGTAAAAACTTTTCTTCAAAATTTTAAAAATTGCGAGAAATATATACGTATTTGTAACTGTGTTATGGACCTTATGACTCAATATTGACCTTATTTTGGACTTGGAAACATAGGTGTACCTTGAGAAACAGTTGGGGGTGGGAACAGCCGAAATTTGGGTGGGTGGGGTCAGCCGGTGTGGGTGGGGTGGGGCATAGGTGTGGCTGGCGGAATGTGGGGGTGGGGGTTTGAAAAAAATAGGGAGGGGGTCTGGCAAAAAAGAGGGAGGGGGGTCGAAAAAGGTCTATTTGGGGTATAGGTGTGGCCATAGGCATAGGTGTAACCCCCCCCCGCCATTTTTCCAAACCACCCCTAAAAATTTTTGGGGGCCCCCGGCCCCCCCCCAACTGGGGCCAATAATTGGATATTTTTAGGGTAAATTTTGCAAAATTTTTCAAAAATGTTCAAATTTTTGGCTTAAAGTGATCATTAGTGCGTGAAATACACGTTTTCAACAGTTTTATGGACTTTCTGACTCAATATTGACCTTATTTTGTAGTTAGAAACATGTTGGCAACCAAGTTAGTTAATTAACAACAACCAACAAAATTAGTTAATGGTTGGATGTTTTTTTCGCATTAGCAATGGCTGAAAATGCGATTTTTGGCATAAAAATAGGAAAAAATTTTTGGGGGAGGTTTGGGGGGGTCTTGGGGGGGTTTGGGGGAGGTCTAAATAGGGGTCCCGCCCCCAAATTTTGGGTGGGAGGGCCCCCCCCCCCAACCCAAATCCCCGTTACACCTATGGCCATGGTAGTAGGTATCAGGAATCACTCTGACAATAAATCAATTCACAAAAATGGTTCCTGATTGCTCAGAAGTCGTTCATATAGCAAACTGACAAACAAACCGATTTTTGGCATAAAAATAGAGAAATTTTTTGGGGGAGGGTTGGGGGCATAGATGTGGCTGTGCAAAAAAATCTGGGGGGGGGGGGTTCCTAGGTAGGGTGGGGGACCCCCTAAATTTTCGATTTTATGCCATGTTTCGCCACTTTTTGGCCAAAAATCTGGGGGGGGGGGTACCAAAAATCTGAAAATCTGGGGGGGGTCGCCAAAATTTGTCCCCCCCACGCCCCCCCCCCCTGACACACCTATTGTTGGGGGGGGGTCCTGGGGGGTTAGGGAGACGCCAGAGGGGCCCTCCAGAAAATTTGGGGTGAGGCGCCTCCCCATAGGTGAACCAGGCTACAGTTTACCCCCTCTGAGACACCCCCCACGGAGAGGCCTGACCCCCCTCCCCCCTACCCGACCTCAACTACTCCCCCCCAAGCCGAGCTCAAACCCCCCTCCCCCCCTTTAAATTTGGGGTAAATTTGGTCAAAAATTTTGGGGGGATCCGATTCCCCCCCCCCAAAGGAAACTATGGTCGGGAGGGGAGGCGTCCCCCATCCTCCCCAGGGGCTCGTTGCATAAAAGGGATTACTAATAAATAAATTATTAGTGATTAGTTGATTAGTGTATATAGCGGTTTGATTGAAAATAAAGTTGTGGAAGAGCCTAAGCATAGGGATATATAATTGGGGGGAGGTTGGGGGGGGGTAACCCCCCAGCTATTTTTCAAAACCCCCCAGCAATGTTGTGGGGCCCCCGGAGCCCCGGGCCCCTCCCCCAGCTGGGGGGGTAGTCGCGCCTGGCGCCAAAATTGGGCATTTTTAGGGCAAATTTTGCAAAATTTTTGAAAAATGTCCAAATTTTTGGCTTAACGTGTTTATTATCGCGAGAAATACACGTTTATAACGGTTTAATGGACTTCTGGACTCAGAAACATGTTGGAAATCAAGTTTTCGAGTTTAAAGACACTGTCTAACATAGGTGTGGCTGTGCAAAAAATCTGGGTTGGGGGGGGGGTTCCGACGGAGGGTGGGGGGGGGTCCGCCAAATTTCTCAAAAAACCCCTAAATTTTCGATTTTTTTGCCATTTTTGGCCACTTTTTGGCCAAAAATCGGGGGGGCCTAGCTAAAGTCTGAAAAATCTGGGGGGGGGGGGGGGTCGCGAAAATTTGTCATTTTGGTGGGGGGGTTCCCCCCCCCACCCCCCCCCCCTAACACATCTATGCTGTCTAATGTTAAAATTACTTTCATGTTTTTCGGCATTAGCAACGGCTGAAAATGCGATTTTTGGCTTACAAATAGAAAAATTTTTTTGGTGGAGGTAGTGGGGGGGGTCGTTGGGGTGGGTGTTTGGGGGGATCTAAAAAGGCCCCCCCAAAATTCCGGGGGAGGGGGCCCCTAACCCAAATCCCCGTTGCACCTATGAGCCTAAGGGATATTCCATATGTCGTTTTGTAGCTTTTGAAATTCCCTAATGAACTATGTATGCAACAAGCAAAAGTTGTATGCAAAAAAGTTGTTGAAAGTTGTGGAGCTTAACTTTTTAAAAAGTTTTGTGCCGGCTACGCAGAATAGGATTATATCGGGAAATCTATGGCTAACTTTGATAGACTTCCCTGCTTAGAGGAAATGTTGGGGTGAATGTAAAAAATCTGGTTTAGTTCCAGTCCCAGCTTCGCGCTTACGCTCACAGCTGAGCTAATAAAAACAATCACGCTCATCACATCACAGATCATGACTTTAATATAAAATACGAAAATGTAGGTAGATATAGACCGGGTCGGGTATCGGGTCACCGGGTCAAAAGACCTGAGCCGACCTGGACCCGGTATTTTTAGTTTTGGAATTTTTCGGCTATAAAAGCTCATTTCCCGCTTTCATCATTCACTCTGCAAATTCTCAATACAAATTTCTCTTCAAACTTGCTCATCGGTTCTCAAAATTGCTGGTTCGTTGTGGTAGTTTCTTGATAACATTAGTTGACCGATTTGAATCAGACTATGAAGATATTTTGTCTGAATCTTATTCTTAAGCAAAAAATAACAAGCAAAAGATTTTTTGCAAAAGCTTGTGCAAGGTATCGAGCTGAGACTGTTGAATGTAGACTGACCCTTTGCTTGAGCTTAAATATGCAATTTTTCCGAAAAGTTTCAATCCCTAAAATTCAAAGTAAATATTCAGAAGACAAAATTCCAAAATTAGCAAGGTCTCACACTGAAAATTATTTCGGACGCCGAGAATGCGCTGTACACAGTTTGAGTGGAAGTCGGCTGGACCAAGCTACAACAGGAAAGAGCTTTATGCAAAGTGGGGTTGATCTGACCACATTTTCCTTAGCCCATATTTATGAGAAGTATATCTATTCTGAACAATCGTTACATTCTACATGCATCTTCGAAAGTCTGTGTCAATCAGAGCAGGTGTTTATATGTAAAAATGCGACTATGTCCAGCTTGAAATTTGTAGAGTTGCTCCGTTTGGATTTTCATTGATTTCTCTGTTTCGAGTTGCAGTTTCCTAATTTGCATATTTGCATATGACGAAGAATTCGAGAATTTGACACGAACAGCCAACAGTGTAACATCGCATATATATATATACATATTCGTATTCCTGATATATTCCTAACCTAAACCCCCTATATGCTCAGCACATGCAGAAAGCTGACGACTAAGTTTTAAACGTACAGCTGAGAGACACAGCTGTACAGCATAATATATAATAGCCGGCTTAGTAGTATAATAGCTGAGGCGTAGTCGGAGAAACGGTGCATAATTAAAATTTGGACTGCGCCAACGGAATAACCTTAAAAAGTCTCGTTTTCTTTGATATTTGTGGTCAAAACGATTGAGTGGGAGAAGATTGTGGAAAGTCTTGGCCATTTTTGAATTATTCATTTCATTATCTACAAAATAATACCGAAAACTGCAAAATTCGTTGGTTCTATGAAAAGTTTTGCTACTTAATACTGTTGCACTAATAATTCATTAGTATATAATACCTTTTATGCAACGGCCCCAGGTACACCTATGGGTCCGACCCTAAAATCTGGCGATCTTTTTTGGGAGACAAAGTTTTTGTCAAGTTTGGGCAATGATTTCAAGGATTTGAAATTTCCGCAATGATATCTGATTTCAAGAAAAAATAATAATTTGTAACACAATTTTTATATTTATTACAATTTTGCTTAAATTTAAAAATGGCAGCTTTTGAGTTCTCATGCGTCATTGAACATGGACCAGTAAATGGACGGGGGTTTCATACATAAGGGTACCACCTCACACCTGTCGGGGTTGAGGGAGTAGAAGTTCCAAATTTGTGCCAGAGGGATGACCCCACCAAAATCAGAAATGTGTCGGGAGGACCCTCGTAAACTATACCGTGGCTATCCCCCCACCGAACCGCCCCTGAATTCAGACCTCAGAGTTTTCGAAAAATGGCCGAATAATGCAAAAACTGCTGTATTTTTGTGCTTTTCGGCTTTCAAAAACGGCTTTTCTCAAAATAAGGCTTGTTTTTAAGATTTTAGGTGTTCTTACACCATTTTAAAGTGAGTTTTAGTCAAAATTTGAGAAAACTTAAACTAATATGTTGCTATATAGTCAGAGGGGGGGGGAAACATGACGGAAAAGAAGGGGAAAAACATGGTCGCCTACTCCCCAAACATAGCAGGTGCAGCTGCCTAGTATAGCCCATTAGAAAGAACAAGTCTGAAGTATATACATATACCCTACCAGTACCAGATTGGTTTCTAAGTTTGATTCTGTAAGTACAGTACTTGACCAAAGTTGACCTCCCAAAATTGGCCAAAATGCTAAGGATTTTCGAAAGTTTGCAAGTCTATATCTAACCAACTATCAAACTTTGGCTACTATAAATTGGCATGCGGGCATAATTTGACTTGCTCTATCACATGGCAATAGTGGTTTTCTCCTGCGTACACCCAGTAAAAAATTTGACCATGTTTTCCCCCACATTGGGTCCACTAGAGCGGGGAAAAACAATGGTGACCAAATTTTAAAATTTTTGCATATGCTTCCGGAAGGCGTAACTAATGCTTCTATAGGAAAGAGAATGCTTTAAAACCACTAAAAACCTCAAAATATGCCAACTTTGAGCATTTTTGAAGCTTCTAGCTCGAAAATTTGATTTTCTGCATCAACATACCGATACCAGGTTTCATAAGTTTCTATGGTAAAAATGAAAAGTTTGAGAAAACTTAAAAATGATGGAATATTGCAATTTTTAACACAACTAACTTGTTTCTAGTGATATTCAGCATATTATGGCCAGTTCCCAGCAGGTTTCATGCCAAAACAGGTTAGGTACAGCGGATTTAGCATTTTGACCAAAAAATCGAGTTTTAAGCTTGTTGTGAGGTTAGAAGGGTGCCTAGGTAGTTTTGCGCGCTAAAAACAGCTGAAACAATGCTTTTAAAAGATTTGCGGGTAAAAAAAACATGAACAAATCCTGTTACTGCCAAGTGCTGAGTGAGGTATAAGAGAAGTTTGAATATACGATTGGATAGGTATTTGCCCACGGTACATAACGGTATACTCAAACCGATCCAAATCCAAGCGAAGAAAAAGTTGGAGGCTTGCTTCCCTATTCATGTTTTTCTCCCCCCCCCTGACTATATATAATTGTATCATAGGGGTCGCGGCAGCGACCCCTATAATATGTGTGAAAAGTGGCTGGAGACAGTGTAAAATAAGCTGCGCAGAAGCTGCGCAAAATCCTGCGCAGATCCTGCGCAGATTTCATGCGCAAATTGTAGAGCACATCGAGTTTAGTATGTCTGTGAAGTTTCAGCCCCGTATCACTTACCGTTAAAAAGTTGCGCCCCGGACCGGTTATGGCGGCGATGTTTTTTTTTTCCGGTTTCTCCTATTTGATGGTTGTATTGTACATAATGTTCGCCGCTTTCACGTGATCTGCAGCGGTGGGCCAACCTAAAGGGCTATGGGGTCTAGTAGTACCCTCTAAAGAATTTAAGAATCACAACTTTTTTTGCGCCGCAGCTGCGCCACAGCGCCGCAGTGGCGCCGCAAAGTCGGCTCATAGCGAAAAGTGACCATTTTTGTGGTCGTCGCTCAGGTCGAACGTTACGAGCTGGAGCTGATTTCTTTTTATATTCAGAAATTACATATATTGAACTAACTAACGGTCCAGGTTGCGTTTCTCTGTCACTTCCCTAGCGACCACAGTGGCCCGTCAAAGATGGCGAAAATTCGAAAAATGAAAAATCGAAATTTCTCGCTATCTATTTAACTTTGAAAGCTCAAATCTTCCATACAATGGTTTTCTGGCACGGAGAATCGATTCCCGCAGTCAGTTTTACCGTCAGACCCACCCATCTTGCTGGGCTGGTTCCACTTTGCCGTCGGGAGGGTCAAGTCGGAAACCGCTTCCTGGAGGTCCATAGTAGGCTCTACCTGGCCTCTCAAAACTTTGTCTATAGGGGTTTTCTGGTGTGCCCAGCTCATTCCCGGTATCCGTTTTGCCGTCCGACGTGTCTATATTGCTGGGCTGGTTCTACTTTACCGTCGGGAGGGTCAAGTCGGAAACCGCTTCCCTGGAGGTCCATAGTAGGCTCTACCTGGCCTCTCAAACCTTTGTCTTTTGGGGTTTTCTGGTGTTCCCAGCTCATTCCCGGTATTCGTTTTGCCGTCCGACGTACCTATCTTGCTGGACTGGTTCTACTTTGCCGTTTGAAGGGTCAGTCGGGTGGGAGGGTCAAATGGTCGAAAATAAAGTTTCTCAAAAGTGGTCAAATTTGGTATCAAATGAAAGCCCTAAGTGAGCTGAGCAACTTTTGTCATAGAACTGCGTACCCAAAGTGGCTGTAGAGTGCTGTGGTGGGGTGGGGTGGGGACTTAGGCGATTTTTGGTCAAAAATAAAATTTTTCAAAAGTGGTAAAATTTGGTATCAAATGAAAGCCCTAAGTGAGCTGAGCAACTTTTGTCATAGAACTGCGTACCCAAAGTGGCTGTAGAGTGCTGTGGTGGGGTGGGGTGGGGACTTAGGCGATTTTGGGTCAAAAATGAAAGTTTTCAAAAGTGGTCAAATTTGGTACCAAATGAAAGCCCGCATCGAACTGAACAACTTTCGCCATAGAACCACCCACCCAAACTTGCTGTGTCGGATTTATATATATACTTGCTTTCTCAACCGGAATTAAACGACAGGCATAGGCCCAACACACTTATTATCCCCTTTTGTGCGGAGCATTTTTGTTACTTGTATATATAGCAAGCTTAACAAAAAAAATCAAAATTCGGTTTTTTGGCTGGAACTTTCGCAAAACTAAACCAAATCGATTACTTTGAGGACCCATGGATAGGTCTTGGGCTAAGCTTTAAAACCACCCCAGTTTCGTTGCTCTACCACCTACCATTAAGTAGCAGTAGACGAAAATGTGTGATTTTTTTGTTAAAGGTTTAACAAAAAAATCACCCGTTAACAAAAAAAATCAGTGGCGGATCGGATCCCAGAGAGCAGCTAGCAACTTTTTCTCATCAGTTTTGGATAGAGCGCACTAAATAACGTATTTAGAACCCCAAACCGCTAGCCTAATGTTCCAACTAAGGCAACTGGCCCCGCCGAAGTCTTAGTGGTAACTGACGGCCCCCGACAGCGTCCAGTATGAAGTCTGGTGGCTCTAAAGTGCCGTTTTAAAGGCTAAAACGTTGTTTTTTCGTGTTTGTGAGTGATTATAACCTATTTCCAGGCATTTTGGCAGAGAAACTCAGAACTTTGTAAGTTGCTGGGGTATGACTCACGGTCACGTGACCCCTGCCGGACCCGTCCGGACCCTCCAGGTACCAACTGGACCGTCCGAAGTGGCTATAAACATGTCCTAGGGCGTTTTCGAGGGCGCTGAATTCAAATCTGGCATTAGTTTTTAGGTAACTATGGGCTAATACTGACTTCTGGGATCACGTTTACTGTCGGACGGTCCAGGCCCGGCTGGTTACCAGGTTGGACTCCCAGAAGTGTCAGGACTTGACTTGACTTGACTTGTTCACCATCATCTTCGCCACGAAGACATCGGTGGCCTTCGGTTAGCGATAGCATCAGAAGTGATCTCCTTCCACTGAATTCGGTCCGCCGCGAGTGTTTTAACTGTGTCCTTCCAGTTAAAGTTGCCAAGGGTGTATATATAGTGCCATTGGGCTCTTCAGATCGTCGTAGACATTTTCCTCCCATGTTTGCAGCGGTCGGCCCCGTCTTTTCCGCCAGGTCGATGGAGGGAGAGAGAAAAAGGATAGTTTAGGGAGGCGTCCATGATCCATTCGAGCAACGTGATATGATCAACGAGATGTGATTCCATGGTGCTGGTGTGCCGGACCCGCTGTCTTAGTTCGGCATTGCTAATTCGGTCTGCCCGTCTGAGTCCGAGTATTCGGCGCAGGCAGCTGTTCTGAAAAGTCTCGAGCTTGCCGATGTCCGCTCTCCGCAATGGCGTTGTTTCGAGCCCATACAGTAGTACCGACATTACCATGCTGTTGAAAATGCGCATCTTCGTACGTACCGAAATTTCACGACGGCGCCATAGGTGTTTATTAAGCTGGTTAAATACATTTAGCGCTTTCCCGATTCTACAGTCGATTTCAGCAGAGGGGGCTCCATCTACAGAAATCAGGCTTCCGAGGTAGGGAAAGGCTTCAACTTTGTCGATAGGGTGCTGGTCTACCATCAGGTCACGAGTGTTAGCTGCCGACGATATGTACTTGCACTTCGCCGCGTTCAATTTAAGTCCTATGGGCTCACTATGCACGATGACGTTGTTGATAAGTCGCTGCATATCTTCCTGATTGGCCGCCATCACTGCAATGTCATCTGCATACTCCAAGTCCGCAATTAGATCCCTGTCGCTGATACAAACACCATCATCAGGCTGTATACTCTTGGACATCACTCTGTCCACAGCTCGTAGAAACAGAAGTGGGGACAGCACGTCTCCCTGTCTAACGCCAGTTGTTACAGCGAAAGGCTCACTTAGCTCGCCGTACACCCGAATTCTAGTTGATGATTCGTTATAGATGTTTTTGATCAGGTT
>JASAND010015839.1:0-64096 GCA_030248195.1 Trissonchulus latispiculum
AAAATTTCGAGGGGGGTCGCGAAAAGTCGATTTGGGGGAGGGGGGTAATAAAATTTTCGAGGGGGGGTCGGCGAAAAATCGGTTTTTCGTTAAAAAATTGAAAAATTTCCCTCAATTTACAGCTATTTTTAACGATTTTTAGCTTTTTAATTTTGCCGTGGAATTCTAGCAATTTTTCGCTGATTTTTGGAAAAATTTCGAATTTTTAGCTAAAAATTTTCAAAAATTTAGGTAGGGGCAAGGTTTTTTTAGGCCATAGCTTAGGCCATGGCCTAAATTTATGAGTCGATGGCCTAAAGAATTTTGGCCGTTGAGGCCATTTGGCCTAAATTTTTCGACGAAAACCCAGTTAAATTTTATTGATTTTTAAGTAAAAACAGCAATTTTCTAAAAATTTTTCGTGCCTTCGGCGCGAATATATACATTTTCACTTGTATTTCAATGTTACCTGCCAGCTAGTTACATTGTCTATTTGCACTTATAAATACGCATTCTAGTTATAATTTCATTTACTATTATAAAGATTTCCTCAAAGAAATGCTATTTTTAATATGTATATAGTTTAACTTTATTTCTGCTAGTTAAATTTTTTCTTTCTTTGGTTCTCTCTCTATATACGTATATACTCGTATTGATAATATATATAATATTGATAATATATATATTGATTAATTCATTAATACTGTCGTGCACTATTATTTCTATGCTAACAAGGTTCTGTTTTTGCCATTTTAAGGTAAAAAAAGTAGTATATATTTCTGGTGTGTTAAACAGTGACGATGGCGATTTTTGTTGTTAAACAGCGATTTTTGAATATATAACGCGTGAATACATGATAACTGTAATTTTAACAATGCGTACAATAACGCACAATCTAAAAATTAACAAAATTTGGATGGCCTAAATTTTTTGGCTGATGGCCTAAAAAATTGGAGTCGTTGAGGCCAATAGGCCGAAAATTCGTCGACCAAAAAACCCTGAGTAGGGGTTAGAAAATTTTTTAGGGGGAGGGGTCTGAAAAAATCGATTTGGGGGAGGGGGAGAAAAAATTTTTTAGGGGGGGAGGGGGTCGGCGACCCCTCCATTTGGGGGGGCCCTAACACACCTATGTGTGTGTGCATAGGTGTACCACCAGTTTGGGTTGGGGGGGGGGGGGGCAAGTCCAAATCTGGCTTGAGGGGGTCTCAAAAATCGGAAATTTTCAAAAACAACTGTACCCAAACTGTACCCAATTTTTTTCAGCAAAAATGGCCCTTTTTTGACATAAAATCGACTATTTTCGACATAAATTTAATAAAAAACCAATCCTATTGCGTTTTAAAACCTATTATTTAGCGTTTTTAACTGTTTCCAGACAATTTTTTTTTGAAAATTTTTGAAAAATTGCAAAACTTTTTGCATTTTTTCTCTTCTTTAGAGACCCCTTTTTAGGGAGGGGGTCTGAGCTCGGCTTGGGGGGGGGAGTAGTCGAGGTCGGGTATGGGAGGTGGGGGGTCTGGCCTCTCCGGGGGGGGGGGGGGGGGGGGATCTCACAGGGGGTAAACTGTAGTCTGGTACACCTATGTGTGTGTCGTGTGTGTCTGGGCACCTTAGAGAGAGTGGCACAGTTTCCCTGGAACTGGGGGGGGGGGGGGGGTAAGTCTTGGCCGACCTTCGAAATGTGATGGCGGGTACCCCCCCCCCCAGAATTCGGACCTCAGAAATTTCGAAAAATGGCCAAAAATTGCAAAGTTTTCTGTAATTTAGCTGTTTTTTTCATCAAAATAAGGCTTGTTCTTAACGTTTTAGGTTTTTTGCACCGTTTTAAAGCGATTTTAGGCCAAAATTTTAGAAAATTTTTTCAAAAAATGACCATTTTTTGACCAAATTTAGTTAACTTTTTAGGTCCAAAAATCGTTGGGGGGGTTCGGGCTCGGGGGGGGGTAGCCAAAAGTTGGGGGAGGGTAAGTCAAAAAATCTGGGGGGGGGTATATAAATTTGGCCGAAAATTTGGGGGGATACCCCCATAGGTGTACCTGGGGGGGGGGGTGGGGGGGGAACCCCTCCCCCCAAATAGAAAAGTGCCGACCCCACCCTCGAAATTTTGGAGGCAGACCCCACCCCCAAATGGCCAAATCCCATACCCCACCCACCCAAATTTGCCAGACCCCACCCTCAAAATTTTGAAAATTTTGCCTCAAAATTAGTAAAAATTCGAAATTTTTGCAAGAAATCCAAGTTTTTTCGAACAAATGAGCAAAAATGAAGAAATATTGTTGATTTTTAGTTGGAAATAACGCTTTCTTAGCAAATTTTCGTATTTTTTTCAAATTTTTGACTAAAAAATTTTTTACCCCCCCTTTAATTCGATTTTTCCGGACCCCACCCCACCTCAAAACGGCTGACCCCACCCACCCTAATTTCGGCTACCCCCTCCCCCAACGTTTTCTCAAGGTACACCTATGGATACCCACCCCGGCCCCCCCCCCAAAACTATGGTGAGTGGGGGAAGCCCAAAAAAGTGGGGACGGAACGAGTGGGAGTGGGGGGGAATCCAAAAACTGCCCCCCGTAAAAAACCCAGAATTAGCAATCTAACGCAAGTCTAGCAATATATATATATATATATCCCTTCCCTCAAAAAATTTTTCAATTTTTATGCCAAGAATCGCATTTGCAGCCGTTTCTACTAATGCCAATTGAACATTCAACTAAGAAGTGATTTTGACATTAGCCATCGTATTTAAACTCGAAAACTTGATTGCCAACATGCTTTCAAGTCCAAAATAAGGTCAGTAGTGAGTCAGAAAGTCTATAATAAACGTGTATTTCTCGCAATAATAAAAACTTAAAGCCAAAAATTTGGACATTTTGGAAAATTTTTGCAAAATTTATATACCCTAAAAGTATATACACAAGTTTTGGCCGTTTCTCGCGCCTTCGGCACCACTACCTCCCCCACCCCCACCCCCCCTCTCCCCCCCAGCTTACACCATATATAGCCACTCCCGTAGCGCCGAGACCACCGTGCAATAAAGCGAAGATACACCTGAAAATTTGTTTGCAAACTCATTATGTTTAATAAGATTAAAACAGAAGTTAAAATTTAGTTCATTACTCTCATGAAAGTGGTTGATCAATCTCAAAAACTAAATGGTTTTATTGTAGCTTACATGGGCTAAGCAACAACCGGCTTGTTGGAAGTTTTTAATCAATATCAACCAGTTGTGTTGCATGTAAGCTTTCGGAAGCAGTCTTTTTACACAGCATGACTTTCTCAGCTTTTCTAATATTATAAGTAACAGTAGACTTTATAGCTGTGTGTAATACATGTTATCTCATTTTTCGGCATAATTTATAGCGTGCTTTTCCGTGCAACTTTTGTCAAATTTACATTCCTGTGAATGAAAACATCCAACCTTGCGCAATATTTTCGTTTGTTTGAGGGCCGTTTATTTTTCTCTGTCACGACAAGGAAAGCTGCTAATATGCCTGAGGTGTCCGGAAGAGATTCTCTGAGTTTAGCTGCTGGTGAGTTTGACACTAAAATGAGTACTAGCACGGAAACTTCTTTATAAACATACTGTCATGAGTAGGACAACATTTTTTGTATATTGCAGTTAATCTGCAATCGGGCAAGCCTAATAACAAGGAGCATGAGCGAAATGGAATAGACTGCCCAAATGTAAATGGGGGGCATTGTAAGTCTACCGGCAACTGGAAGAACAGTGGCTAACTTGATTGCGTTTTGATAATTGATTCGTGTACAATAATAATGGTTTTAAGTAGACCTGAAAACAAAAAACTTCATCAAAATTGATTTCAGTGAGCGTTAACTATAATATTGGTTGTTAAACGACTTTACGGAAAAACTTTTCTGAACTTGTGAGTTTACGCTAAGGGGTGTTGGATTGTCCGGGGATGAATCCGCCATCGTGGCTGAAACAAGTAATTCCAAATTAGCAAATAGGATTGTTAGTCTATTTCCTTTCTTGATTGACCAAAATTAGGAAATAGGACGACAAACGAACGAAAGTCTATCCTACTTCTTATTTGGAGAGACAAAATTTAGGATTTAGGACGACAAACTATTGTTTATTGTTTATTTTAAGCAGTTCCACAATTTTGCTGAATGTAAGCCAAATTTGACTAAAATTTATTGTCTATTTCCTATTCCGAAAAGATTTCCCGTCATAGAAAAACCTACAAAGCTGAATTTCCTTGTCTCTGGCACCGGCACAGCTGAATCTAAGGTGGAGCGCAGAGGAATCTCCGGTGCACCCGCTGCGGTGATGGATGTAACTGTTCTCCCAAACCCTCTTGAACACCCTGATCCGGCTGCTGTTGTGACGAAAAAGTTGAGCTACATATTTGTGAAATCTTACCGTTTTCGAAATTTTGTTTGAACATTTGATTTCATGTGGGCAATCTGGCTGTGCCTGACTGGGTTTAATTCTTTAAGTTTCTCTAAGTTTGTGCCAAAAGTTGTCACAATCTTCCCTTGCTTATTATATATATGTTCGCTACAATTTAAATAGATTTCCCTATGTTGAAATTTTTGATCCTTTTGTTTTCAATTTTTTGATCTTTTGATTTTTTCGCATGCACTCCAGGGTCGCGAACATTTTACTTTTGCTTTTAGATTTGTTTACTGTCTTAACGTTAAATATACTTGATGTTATGATTTTGAGCTTTCCAGGGCTAGTTTGCTGTGGAATACAAGGGTAAATCTGTTTTCCGGTTTCTGTGGTACTTATCGAATTATATGTATGAAGAAAATGTTATAGTTTACCTCATACTTGTCGCAGGTACGGGCTCTTGGTGACATTTGTCTTGTATTATGCTGTGTTGGATTCCTGATGCTATTGAATCACCACTTAGTTGCAGTCCATCAAGAGACAAGCAGGATATGGTTAGCCCGAAATCAAACCGAAACAAATAAAAAGACACCCTGGCGAACAAAGAATTAAACCCAGTCAGGCACAACCAGATTGCCCACATGAAATCAAATGTTCAAACAAAATTTCGAAAACGGTAAGATTTCACAAATATGTAGCTCAACTTTTTCGTCACAACAGCAGCCGGATCAGGGTGTTCAAGAGGGTTTGGGAGAACAGTTACATCCATCACCGCAGCGGGTGCACCGGAGATTCCTCTGCGCTCCACCTTAGATTCAGCTGTGCCGGTGCCAGAGACAAGGAAATTCAGCTTTGTAGGTTTTTCTATGACGGGAAATCTTTTCTGAATAGGAAATAGACAATAAATTTTAGTCAAATTTGGCTTACATTCAGCAAAATTGTGGAACTGCTTAAAATAAACAATAAACAATAGTTTGTCGTCCTAAATCCTAAATTTTGTCTTTCCAAATAAGAAGTAGGATAGACTTTCGTTCGTTTGTCGTCCTATTTCCTAATTTTGGTCAATCAAGAAAGGAAATAGACTAACAATCCTATTTGCTAATTTGGAATTACTTGTTTCAGCCACGATGGCGGATTCATCCCCGGACAGTTGGAAACAAAGTAAACGAAAATCAATGCATGTTCCATTTTTGATATGTGGTATTTAGGCGTTGATAACTTGCAGACTAAAAATGCTTATTCGTAGCATATTGCTTGCAATAATATGAATTAAGTAAAACAATTTGTATAAAGTGCAATTAGACTAGATAAATTGGCTTATGATGATCCTATTCCATTGAATCTTTTTTCCCAAAAGAGAGCAAATTAACTAGGTTATTTTCATTGGTAAAAATTAAATATTTGTTACAGATTCCACGTGCCCTGCAACAGATCCAGCGAAGTTGAGAGTCTACTCAATGCGCTTTTGTCCCTATGCTGATCGTACACTCATTTCATTGATGGTAAAGGACATACCGTAAGAAAAACCATATCATATTTATATCAGTTTTTGATAGTGCAGGTAAACGGGTGTCAGTAAGTTATGAGAAGACAGCCAATGAAATGTAAATTCAAGATCAGTCTGATTTCATCTTCAATCTTGAAAGAGTAGATCTTGGCAACCGTAGATTGGACCTTTGTGAATCAAAGAAGTTAGCCCTCTATTCTTGTATTCTACCTAACGTTAGAGAATTGACACACGCCACACCTACACGCACTCAGTGCTTGTGTGTTTGAGCATTAGCATATAAACATAGAGCAAGTGAGAGTTACTTCCGTTTCGACTGGGTACTAATTTTGGAGGAAAAGGGTCAAAGGAGGAAGTTGCCTGCTTACGTAGAGTAGGGCTCTTCGTCTCTTACATTCTCTTGCTATTTGGTACTCTTGTTAGTAGGCAAGGCATGTATGCTTTTAACTGTCATCTGCTCTAGAATCTAATAATTTTATCTTTGAATGTTACCTTTTCTATCAGAAAGTACAAAGGTTCAGAAAGCTTCATAAATTTCCAAAATTGTTGACTAAGAGTATGTCCATCACCAGAAAGGCATTCGTCTACCCTTTTGAATCAGTAAGCCTTTGCAATGTGTAGTTTACCAGCAAGTGTTGTGAATTTTTCAGTCATGAAATTGTGAACATCAACTTGAAGCAGAAGCCTGCCTGGTTTCTTGCCAAAAATCCCATCGGAAAAGTGCCAACGGTTGAGTATGATGGCGAAATTGTCTATGAGAGCCTGATTGTTCCAGAATACTTAGACAGAAAATTCCCCGATAAGAAACCACTACTACCTGAGGATGCTTACAAACGTGCTCAGCAACAGATGCTATTGGAAAGACTGGGAACTGTAAGCAGTAGATGTATTATTGTTTCCCCCAAATATTTGTGGTCATTTGAAGCAGAGAATATGAGGGGTTTTGGATAAATTAGAATATTTATTGTTTGGAACAAACGCTTTCCTTTAAATTTTAAAGTCACGACTTCCGTGACAACTTTATAGTACGTAAAGTCTTATTAAAAGTTTGATTGCGAACTCCGCCCTGTCAACTCATTGTTCTGAAGCCCGTAACGAGAGGATTCAGTAGAAAACATTCAGTGTCCACATTTCTTGTATTCTTATTTTAGCTATTTTCTGCTCTCTATCCGCTGTTCAAAAATCCCAATGATCCCGACCAGCTTGCCAAAGTCAAGGACGCTCTTAAGTTGAATTCTGATCTTCTTACGGATGATTTCTATGGAGGTAGAATCTGACAGATTTATACAGCGTTGTTTTTATCGGAATTATTAAAAATATGAATATTAAAATATAAGTATTAAACAAGTGAATATCAAAAGTATCGAAAGAGGAATCACTAAAATGATTTGTTTTGCTCCAAATTTATGGCTGGCTCTAGCTTTTATGAGATGTCAAAATGTGACAGCAACTTTATCAATTTTGTAACATACCAACAGGTTGAACTGGCCCCAGAGTTAAAGTCTGATGGGAGTTAGAGATGAGCACGGGCCGTAGTTTTTCGGCCCGGCCCGGCCCGCTCCAAAAGTTTGCTCGGCCGGGCCCGGCCCAGCCCGCTGGCATAATTGTTCGCCCCGGCCAGGCCCCTCCAAAAGAAAAATTCCAAAATTTTACTAACAATATCATTTCAAAGCCTTCAATGCAAGATAGAGAGGCTAAATTATGCTACGAAATGTTAAATTTTGCAATAAAATAACCAGAATCAGTAAATGTGTAGCTAATTTTAGTGATTTTACAACAGTTTCTAGAGCTGATCCAGATCGTTTCGGCCAGCTCCGGCCCGCAGTTAAAAAATTTTCTCGGCCCGGCGCGGCCTGGCCCGTCCTGTTAACCAATGGAGGTCGGTTCGCGGGCCGGGCCCAGCCGTGCCGACGGGCCTAAATGTTTATCTCTAATCTAATTTTTTATACACTTTCAAGCCTTGCCGAATTTAATACAATTCTTTCATATAGCAACTGAAGGCTTTTTATTTTTAGACAAGGAACCGGGTTACGCAGACTACATGCATTGGCCTATGTTGGTGCGGGCTCATGCTTGTGACCAGATATCTGGCGGGAAATTGGGCTTTTCCACTGATTTTCCCAAATTGAAGACTTATTTTGATCGCATGCTCAGCATTCCAGAGATCGCTGTCACCACCCGTTCAGCTGCTGATCATGTTGCTTTCATCAAATCTTTTTTAGCCGGCCAGCCTGACTATAATCTTGGGATTGATTCAAAACTTTAGACTTTAAATTTTTGTTTCTGCATATAGTACAACAAGTGTTAAATTAAAAGGCAGTTTCTCTGTCTTGATAGCAACCAGACATGTGCAGGAGTGGAAATTCTGGGGGGGGGAACCGGCTTTTTCCGGTTTTTTGCCCAAAAACCGGAAAATCCGGATTCTTGGGGGGGGGGGTAAGGGACCCCTCTGGGGGGCTGTGAGCTCCAGGTCTGGGGGGGGGGTGTGAAACCCCCACAAACCCCCCCCCCCCCCAAGCCCATGTATGATAGCAACATATTTTGTGCAGTACGTTTCAGCATACAGGACATATTAATGGTGTATTAGGTGAAGTGTAAGAATTCCGTCGAAAATTTACAAATTCATGCCCTGCACTGATTAGATTACTGGTTTATGTGCAGATTTCGTCAAACTAACGACGTCGGTTTAATAATTGTTTAATCGCTTTGGAAAGTTTAAAATTTTAAACAGTAGTTTGATTGTAAAAGGGGCGGTTCAATAGTATTAAATCACGGTTAGATTTTTGGTTTTGCGTAACCGCTTTTGCGATTTAGCCAAGCCAATGTTACTTAACCGAGGAACTGAGGCGGCACTCGGCAGTAACTACACAACTAATTTTAAGCATCGATGGATTTTTTCTCGCAGAGAATTAAACTTAGCATAGGGATTAAAATTAATATATTCTTTTCGTGCGCAGGTTTAAAATAAATAAGAGTTATACAGCTTACGCGATGTCTTGCTAGATGGATCAAGTCGATTTAATTAACAACTTACATGACTGAAACTTACCGTCCACCTTTATCAGCGTCACCTGGAGTTGGAGATGCGATGCAGCAAGCCAAAGCTGACTACAAAGTTTAAAGTTTAAGTTTAAACGCCAGCGCTGCTGTTTTAATCTGACGTGATATCCGCAAGAGTTACCTCATACGGCGATATCTGGGATGAATTTATCGGGAAAAGAGGCAAACACTGATGAAATCGGTAGCCCCACTCTCCGTCACTAAACCAAAATCTACCCTCAATCTGAATTTCTTTGATATCTGTGGAAGCTAAAACCGGAATAAGCTCACTTCTGCAGCCAGACAGCAAAAGTGAAGCTCTTTGAACTTTTTGCTAAAAATTCCTCGAATTCAAGTTACAGCTGCATGGAAGTTGATTCCATGCATTCTATTGTTGAGACTGTAAAGACAAATCATCAAGGTTCACACTCCGAACAAATGGGAAAACATCGAGCTAATGATCATCGATGAAAACATCCTTAACATGTCCCCCACGCCCACAATTTTTGAACTGAAGTTATCCTTGCTCACGACATCATTGTTAATCAAACTGGCGATAAGGAAACCTCAGTTGGTTACAAGTTAAATGATTTATTTTCAAAAGACTCGACCACAATCTATCAACTTTTGATTCAGAATTTAGGGAGGGAGGCACTCGTTCATCTCACCATGGAGGATTAAGACATCCTGCTGTTCCTCAGCCAGTTCTAATATATTATGACCAGCAGCACCTGTCCAGTGCAAATAAAAGGCTGATCCAATTTTGCTTTTGAACTAGGAGACTATATCAGAACTTGACTGTCCATGTACCTTCGTGCCGATCCTTCTGTGAAGGATCAGCATCCCGAATCCTTAATTTCTATTTATTTCAATATAAAATATATTTATTTAATACGTATACTTTAATCTTCAGTAACACTAAACCTGTTATTAACTGCAAATCCAGCGCAATAATAAATATAATCTCTGGAAATATCAAAATTTTGCCTGCCTTCACTATTGACGGAAGCTGTTTGTTAGATTGCTGCTGCAAATCTTCAAATTCTACAGTAGGGCAAATTAAGTTTACTGCTATTTGCAATTATAATAAATAAATTTATAGAATGGCGATGGAAATATGTACGCTGTTTTGCCAAATTTTATGTATAGAAAGGTAGCAAAACAAAGTACATAAAGACAAGAATAATCTAGATTCCCAATTTAGACTTTCTAAAATTTCTAAAAGCGTGCCGTAACTCTTCAATTCCCCACCTAATTTACTCTTGAAGGAGAGTCCATATCATGTGTATCCAAGAATTTCTCTCATTAATATAACTTGTTGTGATTTGTTGCCAAGGAAACTATGACGACTGCTAGGATCGTATCAACCTCTGCAAAGGGCTTAGTTAGACGCCTTGTGGGTTAGTTGCGATTTTTTCTTTGTTGTTTTAATTTTAATTTCTTTTGTTTTCATCCACGAATTCCAGTAACCAATTCATTTGTAATGCTAAAAAAGCATTAAAATACGATGTACATTTACAGTACATGCAGCTTGCGAAGTCATTTGTTGCAACTGTTATAATCCAGCACCATAAAATTAATTTTAGTTACAGACTGTTAATAGAAATGTTCTGGCCAGTCAAACTAATACTTAAAGAGACGCATCAACTATCGTCCCATTAATTTCCAAATTTTTTGTCGTTAGGTTGCGAAAATGCTCACAAATGCTATTATGCACCTAAAACAGTTCGTTCTATGGTTAACGGTACCCACCCTCCACACGGCCTAAATTTCCGAAAGTTATAATTCATGATGTAAAGAATAAATAACATTAGCTAATGACACGAGACACGAGCATCTAGAAACGGTCTTCAGGATCGGGTTATGTAATCCAGAAAGCCTACATCGAAATTAAAAACAGAGCTTCATTGTGAAATTTAAAAAGCTAAAATCCTTTTCGTTAGCAATCAGCTGAAGAAGTTTTTGAATGCATTAATAGAATGCATCTAAAGTGGGCCTACTTTGTGAAGTTAAAGTTGAGTAAATTACTCCACCCCCCGCCCCCATCGAGGCCGGGTGAAGTTAAGGAAGGATGTTTGAAGAAGTATCTATTCGTATAGGCCTAATGATTATTTTTTATGATTATGCTTATACGAAAATGCACTTTGTTCAGTCAGTTGCATGGTACTGTACGCAGAAAGACCAATTTGCTCTTATCAAAGGTACAATGGCTGGCAATCCTGGCCATAATCTGCTGGCTGATAAGCTGAAACATCCAGAAACTAAAATGCTACTTCATATGACACAATTTTTACGTTAAAGGTTGTTTATCTTCAGCATCTAGTTTTGTTTCAAGTTGGCAAGTTGGCAGAAAGTAAACATAAAGGGCTGATTAATTTTATTTTGGGTGCACACAGAGTGCATTTTATGCACATACAAGCCTTGATAAAGTCCATCAAGGCGCATGATTGGAAAACGGTGTTGTGCCTAGCAACCATTGGCAATGTGATATAAAATTATATTTCATCATGTCAAGTATTTTTGCATTTTTTGTATTTTTGTCATTATTTTGCTTTGGTTCTATCTACAATAATGTGCTTTAGCCTTCGTTTCCTTAGGCTGGCGACTTCATCACTGGTCATCACTCTGACCTGAACAGTCAACAATCGAAGGAAACTAAATTTCAAATAAACTTGAATTGAAGCGATTTCACTCTCACTCCAGACTAGAGACTGGAGAAATTGAATTAAACCTGCACAGTCCACGAGCCTCGAATAGAATACAGTTTCTTGTACATACACACAGATTTCTTCCTGGAAAAGGCGAACCTCAGCGCTCAATTTTGTAGCACGTATTGTCCGCTTACCAAAAGCAAAAACCGGTAGTTTTTATAAAAACGTTAGCTAAAGAGTGAAAGGGAAGCAAAACAGGCATAGGAAAGACTGATGCTCGGAGTTCAGATGATGGCCCGGCGGGTCAGTGGTGTAGCATGCCTGACTCCGGGGCAGAAAGGCTGAAAGAAAGCAAGCAGAAAGTTAGAACCCCGGCTGGGCCAATTCTTTGCTTTCCATCCAGAGTGAAAAAGCTGTATGTAGCTGTATAGAAAGCAATATGCAGATGACAGTGTACTGGTAAAAATTGTACAATTCTTTTTCTCGTCCGTGTTTAGCATAACGCTTCTTGCCTTCTGCAAATTTTTCTAATTTAGATTTAGATCTAAATTGCTAACTCTTTTAAAATTTAGCTTTTGGTGGAAAGCTTACCAACCTTTTAATATGTTGCAACTAAATTGTTGTCTTTTCATCTGTTTAAGGGTCATTTATATTTAATACTTCAGCAGGGAAACCAGTAACCATGCCTGAAGTATCAGGAAGAGACTCCTTGAGCTTGTCTGCTGGTAAGTTTTTGTTTGACTTGACACCATAGGATAATGTTTGTACATTTCAAAGAGCTTGAGACTATATGCTACTTCCAGATATGATGTTAAATCTGAAAAATGCATCCAAAATGGTCTCCAAAATTATTACAGCGGCGAGCGATTTTACTCCATACCTGAACGGTGGAATGAGGGTCTATTATAGGTTATCTTCCACATTTCCTGATATGAAACTGATGTCAAGTGTATGCCTGTTTACCCCAAGTAGCCAACAGCGGTCAAACTTTTGAACCGTTTCTCTTTTGAAGAGCAAACTGCATAATCTTTTACTACAGAGCCTAGAGACTGGGAAAATTTAGGGGCAAATGCCAAGTGTTGAGGTACTGATACTAGTGGGAGAGAGGAATTTAAGAAAACCAGCGAAAAGGTAGTGCTAAGCTTCTATTTTCTAAATTATTTTCTAGATTTTGTTTCAGGTTCAACCTGCCCACCAGCAGATCCCGCGAAACTGAGAGTCTATTCCATGCGCTTTTGTCCGTATGCTGATCGTGCTCTAATTTCGCTGATGGTGAAAGATATACCGTAAGAGCCTCGTCTGGTTAAGTTTGCTAGGAATCGGTTGCAACAGGTGGCCAAAATTAATGCAAACTTTTTATCGGCAACAATTATATACAACAATTAATTAAACAACACTAAATTTGGAAATTTTTCTAGATATCTTTTGAAAACTACCCAGCGTTTTGGAAAAAAATGCTGTAACCGCCTTGGGCGACCGTGCATTTTATTTGTGTCAATTAACTAATAAAGCTCATTTGAGTAGAGACACGGAAACAGACGCGCTGTACAATTGAAACCAGAGCATTAGAGAGAGAAGGGAAGTGGGAAGTTCAGCTTTTCACTCAAGATCGCTCTCTCCCATGCGGTGATCGAACCACGGCCCTTCCCACCTCGAGGCAGACCTAAAAAAACACCACCGAGTCTTCAGCTGAACTCCCATATCAGGCTTATCAATATTTCCACGTCTGCTTTCGTTTCGGTATACATTAATAGGTATGCCTGCATATCATCCAAGGTAGTTGAACGGAATGCCCGATTTTTGGAAAGATGGTCAATTTGTTTTAAATTAATGTGATTTTCTGCCAGTTCAAATGTCATGTATCTGATGTTTCTGTTGCATTCTCTTGCATCAAGTTTTTCAGGCATGAAATTGTGAACCTTGATTTGAAACAGAAGCCTGAGTGGTATTTTGCCAAAAATCCCATCGGAAAAGTACCAACGGTTGAATATAATGGTGAGATTGTTTATGAGAGCTTGATCGTTCCTGAATACTTAGACAGAAAATTCCCCGATAAGAAACCACTACTACCTGAAGATGCTTACAAACGTGCTCAACAGCAGATGATATTGGAAAGACTCAGCTCAGTAAGCAAGTCTACATTTCTATACAAGACTACGTAAACTCTATACACTTAAACAAAAGATTGTCAAATTTTCCAATTTAATTAATTAATTAATGCTAATTATAAGTGGTGTCTTCTATGGCAATGAAATCCTCATTTTGTCTACCGTAATGAGGTACAGTTTTATACTTACTTCTTGTAAAATCTAAGTTAATTTCCCAGTCCAGTCAAATAAGCCAGTCGTCATAAAACGTTTGAGCTTTACTGTATCCTTGTTAGACCAATGACCATTCACCGCTGCGTTACTAAAAGGTGGGTTTTGACAATGCCGTTTGTAAGAAACTGGTCACTGCAAAGATTGTAAGGGCATATTCTACTGATAAATATGTTTCAAGCTACATTGACAGGGAAGTAAGGGAAGTAGGCACAGGAAAGATTGATAAGTCACAGTAAGCTGCTAGTTGTTGAACTATTTTTGATGTAAATCTTGCTTATTTGTTCGTTTTAGCTATTTCCGGCGATTTATCCTCTGTTCAGGAAGCCTGATGATCCCGATCAGCTGGCCAAAGTCAAGGACGCCCTCAAATTAAGCTGTGATCTCCTGACTGACAATTTCTATGGAGGTACAGTAAACGGGAGGAAAATTAAAAAGGGGATGAGCGGGTGAGGTAAGGACACCCTTTTGCTAAAGTGGTGAACTCTGGTTTAGGAAAGCTATGTTTTAGATAGCCCTCTTTAAGCTTCCCAAGCAAATGCATGATTGAGAGCTAAAAAATGCCGGTTCTGGCACAGGAATTTGCCCTCAGGACGTTTGCACAGATATTGGGAGACTCCTCATGGTATTAACCGTTTCGGCCACCGCCACAGAGCCTCATCAGACGGCTAGGCAACCGTTACGGTTTTTTATTTTCTTTATTTTTTCAACGCACAACACATATTACATTCATCAGATACAAGACTAAACGCATCAGATTTATTAGTTAACCCAACAATAAAAAATTTCCCATTGTGAAAAAGTCTAATGGTACCACCTTTCATTTTCCACATAATTCCACTGTAAATTTCTAACTCTAAACATGCACTGGAGTAGACCTTTCTCAACTTTTCGTACAAAGCTTCCAGGTCTACTTCATATCCAAGATGATGAGATACAACCAAATTACAAACAGTGTGTTCTTTTACCGATAGTTTCAAAATTTTACTCAAGTCAGTGATGCAAGTATTAGCATCTTCTTCAGATTTAGCTCCCAGACATAGGAAGCTTCCAGTGGTAAATAGCAAAAATGTGCTGGGTTTCAGAGTAAGAATAGCCCCACTAAATCGACTAGGGTTATAAGCTGCAGCCGGAATGGTACGTAAGTCAAGTTTTGAGTTAAATTTGCCTTTCAATACCAAATTGACAATCTTCATAGCCTCTACTCTGACACGACTGCAGAGATGGATAGTGCTTATGAATTCGTAATTTATCAACAAATTGTTTTACAATAGAATCATTCTTTTCACTCCTTTTTCTCAAATAGTCTACAATTTCATCAAAACTCCAACCTCCCGACCTTTTTATTAAAAAATAAATACAATATTCACCACATACAATAAGTCCTGTAAACCATGATAATTAAATTTATCAATTTTATATGCTTCTTTACATTCTTCGATAGGATCCAACCCATAGCTATCAAAATACTCTGTATATTGACCAAAATACATTGCGATCCAGTGTCGTCCAGGAGCAACTGCGGGATCAGTGTTGAGAACCAAGCATGCCGGTCTAGCTTTTACTACAGGTAATTGATCACTCGGAAATACCCCCAGGAAGCATCTTTTTACCAAAGGATCCCTTTTTAAAGTTTCAGCAATCTCTAGACTATTCATATTGCGTAGTCAAAGAATGGAGTCCGATTCTGATCGATGGATATTAAGTTATCAAATTCTCCATATATGATAATTTCCACCCCTTGTGGGTTTGAGTTGAGTGGTTCCTTAAGTTGCATATATAGAGATAGATCACCTTCTCTAATTAACTCCAATGCTCCCCCATCCACACTATCTGCTGTCAAATCAAATACAAAGACTGTGTTTCCCTTTTTATAGTCATCATATTAAATATCGATCCCTCTATCACTTTTAGCTAAATTGATCCCTTCAAACAGATACATGTAAGGAATAGTGTACTGGAACTTGTTCCAGTTCATTTTCATAGGATGCTTAGGAATGTATTCATCTCCACACTTTAGGGATAATTCACTAATGTTACAGTTTTCAAACTGTAGCGGATGCTTAGTAAAAGAACCATTGAATGCTTCGGAATCGACCACAACCATGACTACTCTTCTAGGAAGTTGACCAGAAAATATTGAATTTTCCACTATTGTTTGAGACTTTGGTGCAATATGTCTAGTTACCATTTTGATTCGTCTAACAGGATATTTTTCAGTATTGTTGCTTATTAAAATCTTTTCGATAGCCAAACTTAATGATTCTTGAGGCTTCACCTTCCATACATGCCATTTAACATCTTCCACCTTCACTTTATATTCTGTACCATCACTCATTAACAGAAACTTGTCCACGTTTCTATGTAGCTCAATTGTTAGATCAGTATCACTTAACATATATCTGTCTTGTTTGAAAAGGTCGCAGTGTAATGGAGCCACCAATTCAACGCCTTTGTTTGTCATAAAGGGTTTGCCTCGCCATTTCATTGCACCACTTGTAATATCATTAAAATTGCCTACAGCATCTTTATAAAACATTGCAAGTTGTTGGTGATTAGACTTTGCATCCCATCCATAGCTAAGCAAGACCTCTAGATAAGCCTTGTAAGCATACAGCGGTCCACTATTTTCAATCTCCTTATCACTGAGTTTTACAATAACTCGTTCAAACAGGGTAGATCCAAGTAGGTTGATTGGAGAAACAATAACATTACTCTTGTCTACAGTTCCATCAGCCAACTTTGGGTAAGCCAAATCCTTTCCATCTTTAGTGACAATCTTAAGTTTCATGTAGAGATAATTTTTATTTAAATCCAACATGTAGCTATCTTTAGGGATATGAATTCTGTATGGTCCACTATCTGTAACAGGATTCTGAGGATAATATTCAGCCCAATACCCCTTTTCTACAGCAACCTGAGTTGGTGGGAGGGTAAACAGGTCCAGTTCACTTTTGAAGCCTGGATAGGACTGTGCATCAACTTGTTTAGCCATGTCCAAAAACGTCTGAATTTGTTACTTTACGACGTTTCTTTAGCCTTTTTATGTTCTTTTTAGCAGGTCTATAGCCAATGCCTTCTCCTTCTTGCTGTAAGTCTTCCCCAATGTACGTCCAAGAGCTTGTCTGCCACGTTTCTTTAACGAGCTTCTTATGTCCTTTTTCTCATTTAGATTTCACTACCAGTTCTTAGAGCCTCTTTACCAACGTGAACACCCACCTTTCTAACTGTAGGCCAAATTGCGCGGAATAATCCCTTGAAGAAACTTCCAATACCTTCTCCTCTTTGATAGGGATGACCTGCATATGTGGGAAGTGCACCACCAGTTTGTAGTAAGGCATCTTCCCATGTCTTAATGTTTTCTGGATAATATAGAGTCCTCATGGTCGCAGCTTTCTAAAGTGTAGCTTTAGGTATATCTTACCATAGGAAAAGTTTACAGGCTCCCCTGCGTCATCGTTTATATTGATTTCAACACTTTCAAACTCCTTCTTTAGTACAGGTACATAATGAGGGTTATGATATTCTCGATCAATGCATTCGCCATGCTCTGTTGAAGTGTTGACAACACGCAGCAGTGGAGCTATTGCATTTCCAATCACTTGAGGAGCCACTAGATCACAGTATACATACATTGAGTAAAAACCAGCCTTCATATCTGGTTCGCTTCCAGCAACAAGAACCTTTTCCTTTTTGTTTACATGAGTTGGAGACTCTCGCTCAATTATACCTTGAGGATCAAAGCTTTCACCGTTTTTAAAACCTAAGATGTATTGTAGCCGCTTACTCATGTTTAGGGCAACAATGTCAAGTGATACTCCTCGTTCTCTTGCAAAAATGATGTGCACTCGATGAGTATACTGGTCAAATTCCACTTTGATATCAGGGGGATTGCCATCCCGATTTGTCATTGTAGCTAGCGTAGCATTTATTGTTTCACATAATTCAGTAATGGATGCATAATATTTTAATGGCAAGGATTTGCTTTTCGATGTTCCATGACTGAATGATATTTGAATTTCTGAATCTTCGTCTTCTGAAAAGGTATTCCCTGTTACGGGATACATAAATTCAACTAAGGCAACTTCCCATTCACCTTCTAAATCTATGCGATGAGGTAGCTTTACTCTAAAATCATTTAGTGTATTGGTGGACTAATATTTAGTATTACTTGGTAGTTGTAGGCATTTATCTGGATATCTTAGCCACTTTACTAGAAATTCTGTTTTACCTCTTCGTCGTCGTCTTTTTATGACCTTCTCCACCCAATAGCTGTCAGGTTTAGCTACCGATTGCAATTCAGGTTCATAGAAACCGCCTTGTACTGGTTCATCTTGTAAATCAACAAGGTGATACATTGCAGGAAATGAATTTGTTGTAGTTTTCACAATTTTAAACAATTCCTCTGACCAATTTGGTAAATATCCTTTATCAAAAATGCCTTTTGCCTTGCGTATTCTCACAATATCTCCATCTTGCAGCTTTGCATTTGCAAACGGTTGTTTACCATACAATTTGTGGTAAACTGCATGATGGGGTTACAGGATCAGAGGCTTCTATAGGGCTCTTTCCAATACTGGAATGCTTAGTGTTGTTATAAGCATCAACAAAATGCTGCAACACATCTAGATATCTGTAGTTTCTGGTTTTGGTAAAATGCTTCCATAGCTTAGTCTTAATAGTCCTGTTGAATCGTTCAACAATACTACATTTTATGTCAGGATTGTTACAAGTGTAGTAGCGAATATTGTTTTCCTTGAGAAGCTGCTGAAACTGTCTATTTTGAAATTCCTTTCCCCTATCAGACTGAAGCTTTTCAGGACTCCTTTCAGACTGTAGGATGCGCTGAAATGCTTTGTAAATATAGTAAATATTGTAAATATATTTTCGATTTAGTTGGTACAACCCATGCAAACTTTAAAAATACATCAATGCAGGTGAGCAGGAATTTATGACCATCACTTTCGTCGGATATTCTTGACATGTCAGCTAGGTCAACTTGCCAAAGCTTATCAACACCGTCTACAAAGTACCTTCTTCTAGAATAGTTGCGACGAATAGGTTTATGCAGAGTATAGGTATGCTGTTTCTTTAACCAGTCTTTGAATATATCAAAAGTGATTCCTGCATGTTTGGTTTTCACAAAGTTGTATAGCTTTAATGGACCGGAATATGCAACAGGGCTTGTAGGTGAATAATAGTAGTAGGCTAAAGTGTCCTCCATTTTATTTTCTTTAAAACCAAGCCAGTTCCAGTTTGAAGTGTTTGAGGTAGAGCGTCAATTCGTTGGGCTGCTGGTCTTCTTGGTGTAACAGGCTCTTTTATGTACTGCCATCTGGTAGGATTTCCAACAAATTCGCGAGGAACGTTACTACTACGTAAGGCTTCTGCCAAAAGTTCCCAACCAATGGCGGGACTTTTAGTTGGTCTATTTCTCACAAAATCATGAACAAGATCAACAATTCGAGAATCTTTTGCTTCTCTACCTTTGTAAGAAATGTCACCTCTTTCGTTGACCTTAAAGTCTGGGATGCTTCGTAAATGCGTAATCAGTTTTTCACCAGTTGGTTGAAGGTTTTTTGGTAGCGTAGCAATTATGGGATCGATTTGTTCATATTCAGAATGCTGAGAAGTGGTTTGGTGCTACTTTATTTGAATTTCTTGTCCCTTGTCTTTTAGCAAACGTCTTCTATAGTCCTTTTGTCTGTAAAGTGCCAATTTGACATCGCTATGGTATTTTCGCTTACGCATTGTTCTTTCCATGTCCAAGTCAGCTTCTTTCATATGCTGCTCAAAGTAATCTGGTCGAACCAGTATAGAGTATTCCATTATCGTTTGAGTACAAGATCAGTAACTAGACCACCAACAACACCGAGTAACGGAGCAAGCAAAGCAGGTAAGAATCCTCCTTGTTCGACAATTAACTTCTTTTTAGATTGAATACTCTTTTGTTTATCCCTCAATTGACGTAAGACTTTCTTGTGTCGCTTCAAACGGCGTAAATCTTCTTCAGGAAGCATAACATTGCCAGATAGTACATTTTCAATACAGTCACATATGGTTTTTATTAACTCTGGATTTGAGTTTTCAATAATGCCACGCCTCTGCTTTAGATTAGACTTACAGAGGACTTTTAAGTAGTCTACGTGCTTTTCAAATCGTTTCGCCATAGTGAATTAGTGGATTAGTAGATTATTTTCAATATATTCTAATCGTTTTTATGTACTTTTTAGTTTATAGATTCTATTAGGCTCGTTGGGAAATATCGTTGATCGTAGTCTGAAATCATCTGGAGTGTTTTGATCCAAGTCAATTAGCAGATAGCCATGAGGTTTAAGGGTAGCATGATTATATGCTTTCATGAACCCATCAACTTTACCAGGAAACATTTGCTTAGCCAGGTTGATTGGAGTTAGTTTATCAGCAGGATTCTTCATTAATATTATATACTGAGCATTTATTCTGCTAGTTCTCTCTCTTTTTATCATAGAAAATATCTTGAGTGATATGGACCACGCTACACGACCAATGATGACATCCTCGAGAAAACAGTTCAATTAGTTTGGAATTTCTCTGTACTTCAGTCATTAAATCATGAAGTACTATTAACGTAGGTTTACCGGTTTTTAATTCATCCAAGCTGGGTGTTCCATGATGAAACTCAACTTTTGAAAGATTATCATAGACATTTTGCCATTCACTGTAACACCATAGGATCCGCTGTGGAGGGGGATTAATCATTTCATTCGCAAAATGTATAAGTTTAGATACAAATGTTGTTTTACCTGCTTTTGTAGGCGCAGCTACAATACAGGTAAAGGGGTGTTGAAATTTAAGAAACGGTGTAGCAATCATAACTGTTTCAACCCTGCCAAAGGTCTCATCATGTGACTTTAACGGCTGTCACTGCAGTTTTTTCAACCTTTTATTAATTCACAAGCACAACATCACACATAACGCAATCAATACATAATATTATAACTGTTAGTTTTCATTTACAATTTCTTCTCTAATCTTCATTAGGATTTCACCAAGTTTATTCTTGCCTACCCACTGAGATGCATCACTGATGGTGGGTTCACTTATATCCATTCCATTAGCCCAATATGAATCATATTTCGTTGCTTCTGTGATGATATCCTTTCCAGTGTCCTTCAAGAGCTTCTCAATTTTAGGGTGTTGACGTATCTTTTCTTTCACTGCGAACGACATTACGCTGTCTGCAATTTGAAGCCAGCGCTCTTCGTTATATCCTTCAACTGATTTACCCAATGTTTAGCGACTGATGGTAACCAAGTAGCCATAATCTTATCATAAGTTTTAAAATCGTTGAAATACCTAGCTTTTGCAGCTTGGTAATATTGTTCCACGTTGCGGTATACCACACATTGGATAGTGAAAGGTGCTCTATAAAAGTTGCTGAATGGATGCCACCCAGAGTAGAATAAAGTAATCATTTTACCATCCACTCCTTTAATTCGCAAAGTATTCTTTGTAGGCTCAGAGAGTGTTGTCGACTCTGGTTTGTGAGATTCCTTTTTGTGCTTTTGAAGAGATCGTAGCGTTTTGAATTCTTCTCCACAACATGTTTTAGCTTTTGAATGTTCCTTTATAACATGACGTCTCCTTTCAATTTTATCAGAAAAAGTCTTCGCACACTGAGTACACTTGAAGAGAGCCATTTTAAAAACACGACCGCACTCGACAAAAGCAAAAGTATAAAATGAAAGGCGTTTTATTAACTCAGAGTCAGAATAATATGATAAGTCATCACTGCGCAATATTACGCAATAAGCCAGCGTTTCTACACAGCAGTAATAGTTAGTTTTATCGTTTCACTTCATAAATTTTTAACAAATCTTCTCTAGTTATATGAATGGGTCCAATGCTAGCAAACATTACTTGCTGCTCGTCCACCATACAAAGCTGAACGTCAAATTTCTCAGCAATAAAGGGACACAATGAGCTATCAGTCTCTGCTAATGGACAACCTTTCCCATTGAAACACTGCCACAAAAACTATTGAATCTTGTGAAACTGTTTAAGTGGATATACTCGTCTAATTGCATCCTGTTTGATTCCAATCATTCCATCAGGTAACAGTTCCACTGTAATTGGATTGAACGTTGAATTCTTTCCCCTTTGTTCATTTAAATGTCCTTTCTGTGTGCATACTATTATTAAAGTTGTTATTGTAACAACAAAAATTGTTCCCAGCAGAGCATACAAAGCATAAACGGTGCACTTACTTTGAAATAGTTGTTGTTTTTCCATTCTAAACTCCATTGTGACAGATATAAACTTTTATCTGTGCTCTTGTTGTTCGTTTACTGCTCATTTATCTGTGCTTTTTATTCCTGCTGCGCCAGCAGGTCTCTTAAATTTGCTCTGCCCCGGGGACTCACATACATTTTGCTTGATAAAGATACTTCTGTTCGTAATTGCGTGTAAACAATGGTTTAAGATAGGGATAGCATGATTTGTGTGTGCAATCTTTCCTTATAATTCCAAAGAACTTCTTGTTTCGATTCATGTAGATATTACGCATATATACGTTTGCTCGTGCATTAATGGATTCGGAAAAGACTATTCTTTGCTCTGATTGATGACTCATAGTTAAAGTTAAACTTCTTGATCTTAACAGCTCACCAGCGATTTCTCAAATACACGGAACTTACAGAAACAAATGCTAGCATGTATCTAATACTTAATTGTTTGAACTTTATTTGCGACATAAAAGTTAAATTCATCAACTTTAGGAAAAATCTTCCGACAATGTTTTGCACGTATATTTTCTGTAGTAAGCAAGTAAGAGCTCCTTATAAAATAATTAGCTGCGCAGCAGGTTTACAATTACTTAAATGTCCGACCAGCGGAAACTGAACCTTTTGCATAAAATCTTGCTTGTTAACTCAAAGCTTGCATGCAAGGCAGGCTGCTTACATATATTGACTTCCATACGACAGGCTGTTAAAGTCTCCTAGTTCCTGCTTTTGTCTACATAAACCTGTTTTAGATAGAAATATTCTAGTCAGCGTGGTCGAGTGGGCCAAGGCGCTGTATTCAAGTCTGGGCCAAGGCGCTGTATTCAAGTCTAGATTAATCCAAGTGGTGGTTCGAATCCAAGTTCGGAATATTTCTTTATATAATATCTTGAATAATATAGAAGTTTTTTAAAGATTGATTATCCCGTTGCCATGACAACAAAAGTTGTGCAATATTGTGAAATTGATGAGTCATCAAACACCTAAAAGTTGGCTTATTACAAAGATAGATCATCCTGTTGCTATGACAACAAACATTGCACAATATTACTCAATGCTGACAAGAAAAGTTTCAGTTTCGAAAGACATAAAAAGGTTAGTCATTTGTGTTTCTTGCAAGCTAGAAGTATGTCGCGTTTTCAGTGCTCGCTCTGTGCTTAGCTGTTTTCACAGCGATATAATATGCTAAGACATGTGCATGAAGTGCATGAGAAGCGTTGTTTATATGCTTGTGGAAGTTGTGGAAAATCATTTGCTCGCCGAAACAATTTAAAGGAACATGAACTAACACATTCCTGTGTTAGAGTATTTGCACAGCCTCAAGAAAAGATCAAGCCTATCAGTGAATTTATCTTTATTCCCAAAGATCATGGTCGATATCATAATGTCAAGACATTTACTCTGGAATCAGATTACCTGTGGATTGATTTATGGGAAATGTATAAGAAGTTGAAGAAAAGCTTGAAAGCTACATTATCAACGATACTACAGGACCTCAGCTGTTTTAAGTTTGATTTGATTTCACGGATTACATTTGAAAAGGCAACTGATCCTGACGAGACTATTACCTGCTATTTTCATAGCAGTGTACATCGCATTGTTAATGGACGTGAAGTCAGTGGAATGATATTGCAATCATTCAAAAATTTAAACAAGAAGATGGAGGACTTTATGGAGCGTGGTAGTGGATGGGTTGTCAAATCAATCGATAATTTGGACTTGCGTGTCTCAAAATATGAACCTGTCCGTGGATGTTCTTATTTACCTTTGCCTTCTAAATTACAAAACAAGAAGGCTATTGTTAATGTTAAAAATGCTGACAACAAATGCTTTATGTGGAGCATTTTGGCAGCACTTTATCCCCCTGTCACCAATCCTCAGCGAGTTAATTATTATCTTGATTACGAAAACGAACTTGTTTTTGATGGTATTGATTTCCCAGTTAAGGTGGAAGATGTTCCAAAATTTGAAGAATTGAACAATTTATCAATTAATGTCTGTGGGTACGACGATAAATTGACAATTTTACATATTTCAAAGAAGAACGCTGATCGGAAAATCAGCCTGTTGTTACTGAAAAATCAACACTATTGTTGGCTAAAAGACCCAGGCCGTTTCTTTCATACAGAAACAAAGAACGAACATCGGCGATTTCAGTGTCACTGCTGTCTATGTATGGTTAACAAAAGGGAAAAGAGAGATAAGCATATGGAACGATGCGAAAATCCTGATATGGAGTGCATTGAAATGCCCGAAGAAAGGTGGTTGTACTTTAAAAATTTTCACAAGATGCAGCGACAACAGTATATTATTTATGCAGACTTTGAATGCATTTTGGAGAAGATTGTTGGCTGTGAACAGAACCTATGATACACAGAAACTGGGTCGAATTGATTTGTACAGAGGAGAAGGGACTGTGGAGAGGTTTTTAGATACAATAATTAAGTGGGGAAGAGACTATCAGGAACTGTATGATCAGCAAAAGTCTCCTCAAATGACTCAACAGGATTGGTGGCATTACTGGGGAACTAGGAAATGTAATATATGTGGTGATGAGTTGAGTGAAGAAAGAGTATTGGACCACTGTCACTTTTGTGGTAGCTATAGAGGAGCTGCTCATAATGAGTGCAACCTTAGCTATAGACTATCACGTGATGTGGTGGTGGTATTTCACAACCTTCGACGTTATGACAGACACCTCATTCTCCAAAAACTGGGAGTTGCTATGAAGAACATTAAAGGAAGCAACATCTCAGTGATACCAAAAGGCTTTGACGACTGTCTTACATTCTCCCTGGATCTTAAACATAAAAAGAAGAAGTGGTGGCACATTAAATTTATCGATAGTTATCAGTTTATGGCGGCTACCTTGCCTCAACTTACAAAAAACCTACGAGATAAAGGTGAAGAAAAGTTTACCCTTACATCAACCCATTACAAACCCGAGCAACTACCTTACCTTTTGAGAAAAGGTGTATACCCTTACGATTATATGGACTCTTGGCAAAGATTTAATAAAGTCACACTACCACCGAAAGAACAGTTTACCAGTACTCTAACTGGTGAAGAAATTTCAGACGAGGACTATCAACATGCTCAGACTGTATGGAACGAGTTCAAAATGAAAACATTAAAAGACTACCACGATCTATACTTGGAAACTGATGTTCTCTTACTTGGAGACGTTTTTGAAAACTTTAGATACTTTTGTCTATACAACTATCAATTGGATCCTGCTCATTATTTTACATCACCATCATTTTCTTGGGATGCTTGCTTAAAGATGACTGGAGTAGAGCTGGAACTACTACAGGATCCTGACATGTACACGTTTCTCGAAAGGGGGATTCGTGGAGGAGTATCAGTGATTAGTCATAGATACGCTAAAGCAAATAATCCCTTAGTACCTGATTATGACTCAACTATACCGACGACCTGGATTACCTACTTGGATGCAAATAATTTATATGGATGGACCATGGCAGAGCCACTACCTTTAAAAGACTTTAAATGGATTTATGCTCCGATAGAAGTTGAGACTATACCTGATGATTCACATACTGGTTACATCATGGAAGTAGATTTGGAGTATCCTGACTCGTTACATGAATTACACAACGATTATCCTTTAGCCGTTGAAAAGATGCAAATTACTGACGAAATATTATCTCCTTATTCTCGAGAGGCAAAAGAAAAATTGAAAATTAAGAGTGGTAAAATTAGGAAGCTTGTCCCCAATTTATATGAGAAAGAGCACTATATTGTGCACTATCGAAATCTCAAGCTCTATTTAGAGCTGGGATTAAAACTAACAAAAATACATCGAACTCTTGCGTTTACTCAGTCAAAATGGATGGCTCCTTATATCCTATTCAATACCGAACAAAGGAAGAAGGCAAAGGACAACTTTGAAAAGGATCTATTTAAACTATTTAAACAGTGTGTTTGGGAAGACAATGGAGAACGTGCGCAACTACATCGATATTAAACTTGTTATCGATGAAAAGAAGGTAACGAAACTGACAAGGAAGAACGAATACAGTGGATTTAAGGTGATTGGTGAAAGTCTGTGGGCCGTAAAAATAAAAAGACCAACAGTGGAGCTGTGTAAACCCATCTACGTGGGGTTTACCGTATTGGACCTATCGAAATGGCTCATGTACAGTTTCCACTACAAATATGTGAAACATAAATATGGGTCCTCCGCTACCCTATTAATGACTGACACCGACAGCCTACTGTATCCAGGCTAATGATATATATGAAGATATGGTAAAGGATGCTCACTTATTTGATGGTAGTGAGACTACCCTAAAGAACATAAATGCTATGACGTCACAAACAAGAAGGTAATGGGAAAGATGAAGGATGAGATGGCTGGAAGGACAATTTGGGAATTTGTTGGATTGAGGTCGAAAATGTATAGTATATTAGATACGGAAGGAAAGGAAAAGAAGAGAGCGAAAGGTGTAAAAAAGGATGTAGTATCGAGACGAATCAGACACCAGCTGTACAAAGATACCCTATTTGATGGGTCTCAACATAAACATTTAATGAGAATTATAAGAAGGGATGGTGGAGAAATTAACAGCATTGTACAGAATAAGACTAGCCTTAGTGCTTTTGACGATAAACGTTACATTTTAAATGATGGTTATTGTAGTTTTGCGTATGGTAATTGTAATGTTATGCAGTAAATTGTTGTACAGTAAATTGTTGTAAATAAACAAAAAAGAAAAAACCGTAACGGTTGCCTAGCCGTCTGATGAGGCTCTGTGGCGGGGGCCGAAATGGTAATTAATCATAAGCTTAGGAGCCCCAAATGTCTGTGCAAACGTCCTGAGGGCAAATTCCTGTGCCAGAACCGGCATTTTTTAGCTACTGCCAATCTTGAAATCAAATCTCAGACCATAGGCTATTGTTGATTATGGTATTATTACAGCTAGACTACAGACTTCAATTGAAAAAGTTTAATGAAGAACTACCTGGACACTGCCCTGAAATGCTCAATTTCGGTTATACTTTAGATTTTTGTTTTAGGCAAGGAACCGGGCTACGCCGACTACATGCATTGGCCGATGTTGGTGCGAGCTCATGCCATGGATCAGATATATGGCGGAAAATTGGGCTTTTCCACGGATTTTCCTAAGTTGAAGGCCTATTTCGATCGCATGCTCAACGTTCCAACGATCGCTGCCACCACGCGCTCTGTGGAAGATCACATTGCTTTCATGAAATCCATGGCGACTGGCTATCCTGAGTATAATCTTGGAATCAGCGCAAAAGCCTGAAGAATTTATTTTTTCTAATACTGGAGCTATTCTTGTCAAACAAATTGTGTTGTGATACCTAGTGATTTTGTGCAATAGATTTCGGCATGTTAGCACATAATAAATATAAAGTGCCTATTAATTCCAGTTTGGGTGCACAATGTTTGGTTCTGTGCAAAAACTAGTACTTAGTGTACAAATTTTCGTGACTCACTATCAATTTACTGGTTTATATTATTTGTCAAATAAGAATCCGTCGGCAACTTCAAAAAGGAAACTTTATGTTCCGGTGAAAACAGTGGTTGCAATTTTTAATAAACTAAACCTTCAAAGCCATTTAATTCCCAGCAACATAGTGATCCGAAAATTATTGCTACGCGACTTTCCTAAGCTCAAGTTCTACCATTTAGCCGAGAACGCCCGGTACTACTCCCACAATGTTAGTGTATACGTTCACACGGTAATAAGCACCCCTCCGACATTTACTGTTTTGAGCACATCGCAATTTTAATATTTTGGAAGCGCTGATTGTCTTATTCTTCCTATTATAAACTCTAGTTAAACTTTATGCAACAAATTCATATGGGACAAGCTTACATAAGAACTAGTTGCTTTCCAAATACCCTAGGATTCCGTTTAACACGAATTGGCAATAGGACTGCATCATAATACGCATCATAATACTGCATCATAATCATAATGCAAATTCTCTAGGATAGTTTATTACAAATATGTAGCTAATCTCGCAATTCAGAATTTACAGAAAGATTACACCATACTAATAAATGTTAATTAAATTAAATAAAGCAAAACAATTTTTAAATCAAGTGTCTCAAAGGTCAAGCTTTGGCATACTTTGAACAGCACAAGCTATCAATAACTGGATTGGGCCCGTGAATCATAATGTGATAGTACATTGCCAGATTGCTCAGGCAGGGAACGTCGCAACGATTAACGTCAGGATAAGACGCTTTCAAGTAGGGTTTTCCGCTTGAAGACGGAAAAAAGGCTGGAAAGCATAATGTCAGGTAGACGAGCCGATATGTGAGCAAAAGCATATCCAATCAGTGGTGAGAATTCATAAGATTTAGCAAAAACTGCTAGCTTCCATATTTGAGGTTAAAAACGGTGTTCTCCTTGTAATTATCACTTTAGATGCCATGAATATACAACAGAGCGAGCTAATTAGAGAGTATCCGTTAAACTCTAATTATCAGCTAATTGTAGACTTGCACCACAGAGATCTTAATCAGAAAAAGAGCGGTTTAACCTTCGGCCCGGTTTAGTATTCAGCAGATTTCATCAAACTGATTTCAAGAATATCTTAAATTCACTTCAATTTACTGTTTATTTGCTTCGGCACGCGTTTCTGACGCGGTTTGGCCTTCAAACGGCCAGCCGGCTGTTTCAAGCTGATGAGGCCGTCGGTTCAGAATACGTCCGACCGACAAAAATTTCAGTCAGCAAACAACAATACAACAAAAGAAACTATAACAGAAACCTGACCACTCAGTGCTTGGAGAAAAACTAGATTTTAAGCTCAACTGACTTGAATGATTGATCTTAACGTGGATTGCAGATTGGTACTTTAATCTTTTATTATTCTTATGATAGTGGTTGAACCTAGCGTTCCTTATTCTTCACAGTCATTTTAAACCGAGAATAAAAGAAAGAATATTATCAACATAAAGAACGCTAAAAAAGCCTATCTGCTCAGCCAATGATGTAAATAAAAATATAACTGTTGTAGGACAGTGATAGTACCAACCGAGCCCATACAGTTTACAATCGTACGTAAATCGGTATTAAATAGTACTGCGACCGTTTTATCATTTCTTTCATTTGTGTGGAAAATTGAGATGGCTTCGGTATCGACTTCTTGTTTGTTGCGTTAGGCTTTTGGCAAACAGGCAGTGGTAGCGCTGATCCAATCTTAGATCGAATCAGAATAGACAGAAACATAGGGTGACTCCAAAAGAATGGAGTTTGTTTGCTGACTGCAGCAGGAATAAGCAGAAGCATAAAGCACACAGCAACAGCTGTGTACATTTTACAGGAGTGCTGAAATATCGACAGTTACTATTAATTAACCACTCTTAAATTAGTTATGCAATCAATAACTATTAGTATCGACTTTACCATTGCTCGATGAATTCTGACTTTGTTCGAGCTCGAGAGCTCTTCTGTATTTATTTCAGTTTTTAGTATTTATCCGGACACATGGAACCAGGTCTTTTCAGGGAGAATTTCGTTAGTGAAAATTTTGAAATGGGAAACTGTTTATTGTGTAAAATTAAATTCCTTTGTGAATAAAAAGAATATCGCAGTATAAACTAAACAATATTCAGGTTACTTTATGAGTATAATAGACATAAAACAATGCCGTAATCGAACAATCCGTTGGCACATTGCTACCTAGCGAACAGAGAATGTAAATGTACTTGCCATAAGACCGAGTTGAAGCTCCAAAATTTTGAGTACACTTTTGGGTTTTCGACATTTAGAACATAGAACGAGCTATGCGCTTCATCTAGCTACTGATTTGCGATGGATTCAATGCATCGCCCCCGAGGTATGCTTAGGGCATTACTTAAATTTCGCAGTACTCAGTTTTCAATGTAATTGCAATCTTTAGTCCTCAAATAAAATAGAATAACTGGTGAGTACAGTTTGCGAATTAGGCAAAATCGCCTCCCTACAAACTGCTTTTGTAGAAACGACCGGCTACTTTGCGCCTTCAATTTTTCTAAATTAGACTTTTTTATTGTTACCAAAAACGGGTTATATTTTGAAAACTGAAAATTGGTTAAACGAACAATTTGTTTTCGAAAGCGGATATTAGAATATTCTAGAATTCCAAAAACTGATCTGTGCAATTGACGCAAACTCAGTTTCTCTCCAATATATAATATATTTTTGTTTATCTGCAAAGAAATTGTCAAATGCAGCTATTGTCGTAGGTAGGTACCGTTGACAAAATTTAGAATTATAACCAAGAAGAGGGGGATCTAGATAATTTCAAAAAGTCAAGATTTGGCCAAATAATTTTTTCAAATGTTTGCTACAAAACTGGCATATTGGGAGGGCATTAGATCATTTTTCGAGTGGCGTATAAAGACGCGTGATATAAAAGTGGCCCTGCGGAAATTACTCATTTTATATAAGCATGCAATTCAGTGCCTGTCAAAATCATATATTCCATTTAATCGGCTTTCTTTAATCTGGCAACAAAAATCCAATTCGGTTAACCAACTAAAGGGCTTAAATGAGGATTAGTCAAGTTTGGTTTAATTTGCCCACAAATAAGTATTGAGCTAACGCCTACTTCCTCCCGCGAGGTTCTTCCGAAAATCGTTTTTCGTTTTGGAGCGAAATTGGTTAAAAAACGGAATTTCGCATCGGTTCACCCCCAAAATTCGCCTCCAGCACATGTCTGGTTTCGAAGGATATAACCTTATGTTTCTATGTGCACTCAGCACAGCGCGTTAACCTGTCTTATTTTGACGAACAGCTACAACAAACATGCATGATGTGAAAACAATGGAAATTAACCAATACAAAACTGACAATATTAATAGGACAGTTCCCAAACAACAACCACAACAACAACAACAACAACAACAACAACAACAACAACAACAACAACAACAACAACAACAACAACAACAACAACAACAACAACAAATATGTCTCCATGGTCCAAAGGTGGTCTTCAAAATATGGGTACACTCAAACGGTTTATCTAAATTTAAAGGATACATTTCAACAGAAACCATCAAGACAACTAGGCGCCAGAGATTAGCACGGGCCGGATCTTTTCCTGCTGGCAAAATTTCGCTCTGGACGGTCCTGTCCACTGTCAAAGCGTTTCGGCCCGGCCCAGACTGCAAGCTGACAAAATTCGGCCGAGGTCAAAAAATTCCAACATTTTACTAACAATATTATTTCAATGGCAGGCATTTCAAAGGCAGGCAATACAGCGAGACGCTAAGTTATGCTACGAAACGTTAAATTTTGCTGCAAAATAACCAGAATGAGTAAATGTTTAGCTAATTTTGGTGGTTTCAAACCATTTTCAATAGTCTACCCGGCCCGCTCCGGCCCGCAGTTAAAAATTTCTCCGTCCCGTCCTGCCCGGAAGTCGGCCTGACCAATGAATGGCGGCCCAGCCCGACGGGCCCCGAAATGTTAGTCTCTATTATTCGCTTTTCAACATTAGCTCACGTAGGTAGTACATTTTAAATCCTTGTTATTTTAGCTAATCATATGATTTAGGTAGTTTAAAGTAGTGATTCCCTTGCGGACATTTAATTTGCCAATATTGAATTGAAAGCATCAGTTCCCTTAGCATTCTAAACTAAAGTCTGACACAAAAATGTGTGTACAAAATCTGTAAGGCCTCCAGTGAACTTAATATACGTCGTAACTCCATAAAACCATATATTTTCGGAATCCTTGCAGCGAGACAAATATTTTTATAAAATTTAAATTTTTTTAAAATTTCAAAAACTTTAAAATATCGGTTTTTCGGGGAATTTTTTCGGACCGTTCAAGCTATTCAGCTCATTCTTTCAGAAAAATCTTCCCGTCCGAAGACGCATCGATTGATACAAGAACGAAAAAATCGGTTGAGAAATAAGCACTTTATTCAAAAATTTCGTTTTTCCATTTCCTTTGATGTTTGCCGCTTTTTGCAACTTTGACTGGTAATTACTCGCGACTCGCTCAACGGAAAATTTTTTCGATTAGATTTTCAAGACCGCCTGGGCGTCCGCTTTCACCTGATATGTGTGGTATTTCAAATTTTGAAAGTCGATTTTTTGGAAAAATACCACTTTTTGACCCAAAATTTCGGCATAGCGACTCTAGCAAGAGTGAGTAAAAATAACATAATCATAAAATTCAAGCTGAGCTGAATCCAACGATATAAAGCTTTTGTTGCTACGACTTATATTGCGCCAGCAATGAATTTTTAAACAATATCCCTTATTTCAGCTGGTTTTTGGCTCCCTTTGATGTTGCCGCCGCGATTTGACGGAAGCAGTGTAAGCTAGCAAAACCAGCTGAAATTAGGGATATTGTTTAAAAATTCATTGCTGGCGTAATATAAGTCGTAGCAACAAAAGCTCTTTATATCGTTGAATTCAGCTCAGCTTGAGTTTTATGATTATATTATTTTTACTCACTTTTGCTAGAGTCGCTATGCCGAAATTTTGGGTCAAAAAGTGGTATTTTTCCAAAAAATTGACTTTCAAAATTTGAAATAGCACATATATTAAAATGTGAAAGCGGGCGCCTAGGCGGTCCTGAAAATCTAATCGAAAAATTTTTCCGTTGAGCGAGTCGCGAGTAATAACCAGTCAAATTTGCAAAAAGCGGCAAACATCAAAGGAAATGGAAAAACGAAATTTTGGAATAAAATGCATATTTCTCAACCGATTTTTTTCGTTCTTGTGTCAATCCATGCGTCTTCGGACGGGAAATTTCTTCCGAAAGAATGAGCTGAATAGCTTGAACGGTCCGAAAAAATTCCCCGAAAAACCGATATTTTAAAATTTTTGAAATTTTAAAAAATTTTAAATTTTATAAAAATGTTTGTCTCGCTGCAAGGATTCCGAAAATATATGGTTTTATGGAGTTACGACGTATATTGAGTTCACTGGAGGCCTTACAGATTTTGTACACACATTTTTGTGTCAGACTTTAATTTGTGAACGAACTGTCATATCAAATACATGACATTTATTTTCAACATTTACCAGACATTCAAAAGACTGATTTTACTAAGCTCTCTTCAGACCTTGTGGCTAAAAGCCCGTTTTCCTATTTTGAAGTCTGGACTTATCGTTTTGTGAAATCAAATCATCAACCAGTTACTGAGTTTCACGAGCCCTAAAGTTTCTGAAATCGGCTAGCGGAAAGAAACATTGTAGTCATGAAACAAAACGTGACTTGAGAAGCATCGCTAAGAACACTAAGTTTCTGCGTTGATGTCAACTACATCCAACCATATATTCGCTGGAATTTATGTAGATAGGTTGGGGATAGTGTTGCTGACGGTAACAACACTCATATTGTACTGAATGATTGCTTACATTGTCAAATGTACCAGTCCATGGCGAGTCATTGTGCACAAAAAAGGTTGCTGAAACGTTGGATGTTCTTTAACCACCATCTGAAAAAGCCAACACTGCCATATGATCCTTATAAATAGAAATATAAACCGGTGTAAAAGTGCTCTGTCGCCTTTACGCAAACTTCTGCGGATAAACAAGTTCGGTTGTTTGTTGTTATAATTGGCATTACACTTAACTTTTCGACGTTCTAACCAGCGTAGTTAGCAATATTTTGCAAGTTTGCATGACATCGCACCGATTCTATTTGTCGTTTTAAACCTGCTATCTGCTGCACGGACCAAAACTTTATTGCCACTTAGAATGAACATGTTTGTAATGTTGTTCAGACAGTGAACCAGCAAGCTCCAGTAGCCACTCAAAAAGCAGCAGACGACCTAGAACATGTGCTTGTGCATAGTTTTCGACTGCTGCTGACACATGACATCCTTGTTGCAACTTGGTTGAGTTGTTTTTGACCAACCTTTTGGGAGTTTCCTGGCTAACGCTTTGCACCTTCGGATGATGATCATCACCGTGTGATGACTAATGCAGCAAACAACAACAACATGATTGGCCTATTTTTAGTTTTTATCGATAGTTTGATCGTCCGAAAAGTTTCCTTAGTTACAAGTTACAGTTGCCTTCGCTCAGAACGAAATATTGTTTGTTCGAATATAACCGAGTAAACCGGGGTATAGAAGTTAAGTACCACCCTATTGCAAAGAATACGTAAAACGTTTGGCTAATATTTTTACATTATAATGTTATAGAAATCAGCCTTGTCAAGCTGAGCTGCTACCATGCTTACAAATGTTCTGGTAGGTTACTTATTTTTAATATGTAATTAGGTCCAAGAAATTGAATTTTTATTCGTCAAAATGAAAACTCAAAATGAATGTTGACGGTGCATCATTTCGTCTACTAAAATATTGATCGATCGCTATATGAAATATTGCAACGTATAAAATTGAATTATTTAGGTATTTGGTCTCTTAGTGATCATTAAGGAAGTGGATGCTGGATTTGGGAAGAGTGTGCTGATTACTGGATCCAACAGAGGACAAGGACTGGAATGGGTTAAACAATTATCAACCATGGAAAATCCTCCTGATTACATATTTGCCACATGTCGAAAACCAAACGATACTGAAGTATACATTAACACCTTTACACAATCAGTTCATTATATATGCTTTGTTCCAACACCTACCTTCTTGCGCGTGTAGATGATCGGAACTGAGCCTTTTTGTTTTCGGAGTAAAATTAGTGAGCGAGCGGTAGCTGCATAGTTGAACCATAGCAAGTGGTGTTTGATGTTGGAATTACATTTGATATCCAACTCTAGCAAGCTACTATTTTAAGAGGCGTGCCTGAATGAACTTGAGTGCAAGTTGCGTGCAATTGTGTACCACAGAAGTAAACTTTACATGATCTGAGAGCTTGAAACCGCTTTGTCCGGATACCAGAGGATGCATAAGGGTGGGAGACATTTTGGCTCGGCCCATTAAAAAATTCATATTCTGACGAGCAGTAATAGTTATCATTTCCGTACTGTGAAGACGACAAAGAACTCAAATACATGCAAAAATATAATGAATCAAATGAAGATAGATGAAGTGTATGCTTGGACATCTTGTTTTAGTATGTACGAAATCTTAAGGCTGTGGCTGATGGATCAATCCGTGCAAAGGTCATTATCTCAAAGCTAGGTAATAATTAAATTGTTTTTGGTATAATTCTAATATAATTGTCATAACACTAAACTAAAGATTTTTTGCGACGGACTCATCCACTACCAAGGCACTACATGAGGCCTATATGGTGTTGCTCTCCGCAGACCTTTGAAAGTGGACAAGAAGCGGAGAAGCGAAGACCACGGATAGAAAATGTGATCCCCAAGCCAAGTCGGTGTACGGTTATTGGCCAGTGGCCGCAGACACACCCAAGGCAAACAACGTTGACTGTCAGCAACACAATTTGCCCCCCGCATAGCTCAAGGGACTAAGATGGCTGAAACCTTGCTAGGCCTACTCGGAAAGCCTGGGGACAAACAAATGGCTGCAGAAGCAAGGTTCGAAGGGGTAGAGCCGAGTCTTAAGATAGGAAAGAAGGAAAGTCCACTTGTTGGATCTGAATTTTAGTTACTGTATTTGAAACCATTTCTAAAGCTGCTGGTTTCAATGCAGGGAAAGCTTCAGAAAAGCATACCCTGGCCAGCAGAATGCATCGAGATCAAATTTATCAACTCTACCTAAACAAGAAACTTAGTTTGAACTTAGCTTGATCGTTGACTTAGATGATTCCTCAGCCGACTATAAAGCCAGTAGCATGAAAAAGATTTCCTTTCCTTTCTACCAGATCATGGTATTCTGTCGAACATCTTGACAAAATCAAATTCCATACATTTATTGAAAATGAGTTATAGTGTAGAACATTTCATGTTATTTCCTTCCGCCTTCAATATGAAATATCTCACAACAACAAACCAATGATTCTTAGCCAAGTCAAGACAACTTATACTTCATTTGCTAACTTTGCTGCAGTTGCTTAGCTTATGCAGCTGAATTTCACATACCTATTCTACTTGCACTGACACCAAAGATGACTTTTAAATCATCCTTAATTTAATAATTTAACTGTCAAAGCATTAGACTACTTCCCTGAGTGGGTGGAAGCACCTAAATTATTGGTTTGAAATTATTCTAAAAAACTTTACACTTATCGGATCAGACGCACATTGAACCAACTCAAAACTAAAGATTAGGTTCAGTGGCGAGTATGCAGAAACCAGCAAGGCAAAATAGTGAATTGAATCTTTACAGTGCTATGATTGCTGATAGTATATGAAAGGATACGGTGAAAGAGTTTGGGAGATGAGAATTCGAAAGTGAATATCTCTCTTTCGGAAGAATCTCTCTTTCCAAACCAATTTGTTTATTCATAATGGGGCCAGGTTTCTGCTTTCTTCTTTTTCTTCTTTCTTTCTGAAAGCTTCCTTAAATCGTAAAACAAATGTTTGACTGCGAGTAGATTGAAAATGTGAAATTCAAAATTATCCTAAATATTCGCACGTATGCATTTTTCATTTATTATTTACTTTCATCGGGTAATTTGTTCACCAATATGATACAATGTAATCACAGTTAACTCCGTTTTCTGAGGAAAGAGTGTTGTTTCGAGAATGCAGAATGTCTGGAACTTCTAGCTTACGCCAACTGAAAGCTTGTAGATTGGGGTTCCCCCAACTCACGAAGTCGTTAGTTTTAGATGTCACAAATGTTGATGACATTTCTCGAGTTGTGGACGAAGTTCATCAGATAACTGGCTCAGATGGATTAAATGTTTTGATTAATAACGCAGGTGTCCTGAATTTTTCATCTCAAGCCCTTGATGAACTACACCCATCTTCGCTCGTTTACACATATCAAGTTAATAGTATGGGTCCTGTACTAATGGCGAAAGTAAGCTGGCTGTTTCAAGTGTTTCTGTATTTTCGGGCTTAAACAGCATGATTCTGGTGAGTGTCAATGTTAGCAGAAAGCAGCAACGGTTAAAGGGGCATAAATCACCACTAGAGCAAGTATATGCAGCCCGGTGGGAATGAAAGTCCTGAAGGCATGTCATAAGCTGGAACATGCTGAATATAGACTTGATTAGTATTGGCTAACAAAATAAGTCACAACTCTATAAGTAAGCTGGACTAGTAAGTCAAAATGTGGAACTGTGTAGAGACATGTCAGTATTGCAGTATTGCAAACAAAATAAGGATCTTTATTTTTGAAACCCATTGCGCTGAATATGTTCATTCTTTGCCTTTAAATATACGTGCACCTGAAATTTCGCTGGATACAAACAGTGAATAACCAGCTCCTCCGAGATTCATTAAGGTATGCACCGTTTTGTGAAATAGAAGCATTGACCATGGATACAGTTGACTTTTGCTGGTTTCTTTCATTTAGCATTTTGCTCAGCTCTTGAAGCTGGGTGCACAGTCCAGGAGAGAAACCTCAGGAATGAACGTTAATAAAGCTGCCATCATAAACATCAGCTCAATCGCCGGTTCCATATCTGCAGCTGTCTCCATATCTATAGCTGCAGCTGCTTGGGGAGGACTCACTGAATATTCTATGTCGAAGGTGATGCAATTTGCTTTTTCATTAAACGATTGTGTAGCTGGCGTCAAAATATAAAACAAAAATGACACCGAGCACCATAAGTAAGTATCAATGTTACATGTATCTATACAGTGGCATTTCCAAACATGACTGAGCGCAGAAATGGGATCTAAGCAGGTCGGAAGCAACATTTTAGTAACCAGGATTACTCTTTGGTCCGGAATTAGTTTAATTATTTAACAGTCACAATTAATTAATAATTAACCTACTTTGATTACTTCGATTGACTTAAACCTTCTAAATTAGTTAAGATGTATATTGCAGGCAGCCTTAAACATGGCTACGAGGAAGTTGTCAGTCGAGTTTCGTCCGCACGACGTCTTAGTTGTGGCCTTTCACCCAGGACACGTCAGAACGGATATGGGAGGACCAACAGCCCCAGTTACGACAGAAGAAGCCATCAATGCAATGATGCTGTCTATGGAAAGTTTTAACTCAACTCACACTGGTGGTTATTTCGAACGAACCGGAGAAGTCATTCCATATTAAAATAAAAAAAAGATTGTCTTAGATCTATAACCTTGTCTTAGTGCACTTAGTTCCTGCAGTAATAAAAATTAACCTATGATTTGCTTTTCCTGTTCAATTTAAGTCAAAATAATACGCTGACTAAAAGTTTAACAAGAATAACCTCAATCTTGGCTTTTTGAAGTTCTTAGTTTGCGCAGATGCCACGTTTCGGTCAATTTCCACCAGCAGTCATTCCCTGGAAACTACTGGAAAGTACGGCCGCCTATGGTGTTATTTATCATAATTATCTGCATTCCCAGTAATGAGAAGCATATTATACGTTAGATTTGTGTTGCATAGCCTGTGTATAGTTCGAAGTTTTGGTTGTTCGAGAAAGCTACTTTTGAAACTGCAAATCAAAAATTTCAAATTACTGGTTAATCTAGGTGTTTGTCCTTAGTGAAATTCTTTTCTTTCACAAAAAGTTTCTCAATCCGAAGAAGACACGTATATTGACAGATAACTGAAGTAGTGTCTTAACCATATCTTCCTCGGCTGATCAAGTAAATCAAGTAACAGAAGGTTCATCAAGGAGAGTGCCACCTGCGGCAGGCATTGATGGGGAAACTATGCTCCTTTTTGCAGAGTGGGCTACAGCAATTGAGGTACTGTTTTGTCCTTTTCCCAATCGTTTTGGTTTTTTCAAAGAAGTGACGGAGTAACAGAATCACGTAACAGAGCAGCCTCTCTCACAAGTACAAAAGATTTTGTTTCATATGGTCTGCTCATATCTGGTGGAATGACTGGTCGCGAATAATATGATTACAGCATTCATAGTGAAAGGTTGGGGGTAAAGCTCATGGTCATGGTTTTCCTATTAATGAATGAACAAGGATGTAATTCGTTAATGATCGAGGATTTTAGTATGTACAGCCGGTACAGGTTCACAGTGGTAGCTGATGCCAGCGATTACTCATTTCCAGCTTATCGAACTGCAGCAAGAACATGATGGTTGTTTGCTAAACTGATCTATTAAAGAATTTACGAGTTCAGCTTGTACTCATTTTCGAGATTTTTTCCGAATTGCTGGCCTTTAGCCTTTTCTATGTTTGGTGCCGGTTCAGCTCCTTAGTGACCAGATGTGGGCAAGGACGTAAAATTATGAGGAAAGGTCAAAGTATGACTCCATATGAACTCTATTAGCCAAGCTTGACTATGAAATGCTTATTTAAAAGCCGTATTTTTTATATTTCAAAATGTGTCAGTCTTGGCCAGCTGTTTCTATCTGCATAAAGTTGTTCCGAAGCATTAGCAGTAAAAGTAGATTGTTTTAAAGATAGTGCGATGGATGCGCACAATGCGTTTAGTTGTCAACATTGTGTGACATTACGTGTTTAAATTTGTGCAGTTTTAGGATTCAAGTGTAGAATCAGAAATAAATCATCGCACAAATTGTTTAGAAACTGATCATGGGTGCACTTTGTGCAGAAAAAGTTGCAGGAGCTGTTGATCGTACTTTAACGACTTGTTGAAAAAGACTGCAATGTCATATGATCTGTGCCGATGCTGGTGCTCTGTTTTGCTTTTATATATACGCCTGGTAAACAGGTTTCGTTTATGAACTGTTTTCCATTTTCTGTTGGACTTTTAATGTTGTAACCTTGACAGGGTATGGTATTTTTTGCGGGATTGGAAGAAACACAATGGCACAACACAAATTGTTGAATTTCCAGTGCTTCTGACCCCTTCGTATTCGAAAAATCGGAAAATTGTAGCATCGCTCGTTTCTGGAATATAAAAGTCAAAACGTTCAATATTAAGGAACGGTTGTGAGAATGGCTAGCCGTGAGAATATACGAAAAATGGATTTTAGATAGCAGCACTCAACATATAAGCTTTTTCATGGCAAATTTCCCGTTCTTGGTAAGCTCAACGAATGTTTCCCCTAGTTAGGCACAGATGATACAATCTAAGAATAAACTATTAGAAATAAAAATTTGTGACCAGTAATTGGGACAAGTGAACTCACAATAATCTTGGTTTTAATGTTATAGTAATTATCCGTCGTCGAAAGCGCATAAACTGCTGCAATGTTTCTAAGCATTTTGGTAAGACTATTTGATTGTTGTAAATTGTGATCTACCATAAAATAAAATGTACATAGCTGAGATAAACCGCCTGATAAAGATCAGCACGGATCGGCATATTCCGACCGCTGCAAAACGTTGCTCGCCTCAGCCCGCCCAACATTTCATTGGCCCGGCCAGCAAGCTGACAAAATTTTTGCCTTGGCCCGGAAAACGCAAATTTACGGAAATTTTACTCACCATATTACTCAAATGTTTCAATACAACCAAGAGTACATAATAACTAAGAGTGTGACAAGCGTCACACTCTTAGTTATCAAGCAGAAAACATCATCTGCACAATAACGGCCTACCCCCCCCCCCCCCACAACTGAGTACCTGGTGACCCCCCCCCCCACAACTGAGTACCAGGTACACAATTGTGCGCGAGCACTCGCTTGTGACCCCCCCACAACTGAGTACCAGGTACACAATTGTGCACGAGCACTCGCTTGTATGTTTACATGTTGAAGCCAAAAACATTCTATCAGCAGCTGGCCACTTTTTGGCTTCAACATGTAAACATACAAGCGAGTGCTCGTGCACAATTGTGTACCTGGTACTCAGTTGTGGAGGGGGTCACAAGCGAGTGCTCGTGCACAATTGTGTACCTGGTACTCAGTTGTGGGGGGGGGGTCACCAGGTACTCAGTTGTGGGGGGGGGGGGTAGGCCGTTATTGTGCAGATGATGTTTTCTGCTTGATAACTAAGAGTGTGACGTTTGTCACACTCTTAGTTATTATGTACTCTTGATACAACGTATAAAATAGGAAATGTTAGCATTACTGTACAATAACCAGAACGAGTTAATTTTTAGCTAACATCAGTGTTTAGTGCTTTCACACCACTTTACAGGTACACCTGGTCTGTTTGGGTTAGCTGCGGCTAGATAAAATAAATAAAGTGCAGCCCCGCCGAAATATTCATCTGTACCGCCTTTTAACGTTGCAGCTTTCGTCTGTTGATATTATGTAGAATGCATACTGGTTTGACTTTTAATATGTATATATGTATTACTGTTTCAGATAAGTTGCTTCTTGCTATTCAGTGAAAAAGCAGATGCTGGATTTGGAAAAAGTGTGCTGATCACTGGTTCTAACAGAGGGCAGGGACTGGAATGGGTTAAGCAATTGTCGATCATGGAGAGTCCTCCTGACTACATATTTGCCACATGCCGGAGACCAAATGATGCTCAAGTACACCTGGAGCCAGTTTCATAAAGAATCTTCTCGAGTTCTCGAGTTCTCAAGTTCTCGAGTGGTCTGTTTCAGTGCCAGCATCTTCTTCTGTAATAAAAATTATATGTAGATATATCTCCGGGCAATTTTATGGTGATTTCTTTAGTAAACTGAGCAAACTATTGAAGCAGGAAGAAACTACTTATAAATTTAAATTTATGAAAATTTCTCGAGTACGTCTCAAATTGGCAAAAATTTCTCTGGTCAAAATCGACGGGAGAACTTGACTCGAGAACTCGAGAACTTTTTCAGTGTGACTTGCAATGCGACTTGCGGATCTCGTCAACTTTCAACGTAGTTTAGCTACTAGACTCAAGAACATTTTATGAAATTGGCCCCTGACCTACTGTTTCACTAACCACTTTTTGTTTAAAAACCATAGCGGGCATTGAAAGCAGAACACCACCACCGGCGGAAATTTAGGTGTACGTAAACTAAATTGCCCTGATTGTTTAAATCCCAGTTCGTTTTACCAGCTACTGTTTTGGAAGTGACTGGTCCCCAGAACAGAAGTCTCTAATACTAAATTAAAAAGGGTAGGTTTCACCATCACCAGATCTGCATTAAACTGTGATTGGTCACTATTATGTTATCGGCATTATGTTATCGCTAGTATACTTATTCTAACAAGAATTACTTCTCATTCGCAGGAAAAACCTTAATACCAACGTTGGATGCAAAATTGCTAAACTAATTCAATTAATTAAAAAGCAAATGAAAGAAATAGGCAATGATTCGAAGAACTAATTGCTAATTAATTGTAAGATATATTGTTTTTACATTTGACGAAAAGGGGCAGTGTCTCGTAAAATTTGTTAGCGGACGAAGGCACGATCGGACCTCATGTAACAGTGGGATATCATAACGTTAACCTATGACTTGGGCTGCATAACTGAATTTTGCAGATAATGTAGTTACTTGTCTCGGAGGCTTCTATTTTGCGGAAGGCGTTTTAGATTTAATAGGGCAAAGGTAAGAAGGTGCCATATTGCTCGGTAACAAAATGATTTTTTATTTAGTGGCATAAAGTAATAAAGGTTTTTGTAAATAAATCATTTGTTTTAGTATGTTCGGAATCTCAAGGCTTTGGTGGAGAGTTCAACCCATGCAAAGATCATTATATCGAAGCTAGGTATAATTTACTAGCATTTCATAAAAAGCAGTAAATTGTAGTTAGTTATGTAAAAGGAACGTCAGGTAATTCCAACAAATGCAATAACCTATAAGAGAAATTCAACAATTTACCAAGACACACTATTTTATTTACGTTTTTGTTTATGTTTGACTAAATTAAGACAAAATTCTTTAGTTTTAGCGGCTTTGCGACTTGTATGTGGATTTGGAATGCACAAATAGTACAAAAAGTATTGAAAAAAGTATCTTGTATTTTGACATTTCAGTACTAACGTTCATTGGTTAACTGTTTTTATATATAAGGCGGACCCTACTCTAGGCAACCTCTTAGATCTATCTACAAAGAGGTGTTGCATCGGAATTGCTCATGTTTCTTTTCGGAAAAAAGTTCTTCACGTTTACGGTCAACTTGATGGGGTGGGTGCCTCCAGCGCTATCCTGTATATATACTTTAGATGTAACAAATGTTGATGACATTCGACGAGTTGTAAACGAAGTTCAGCAGACAACGGGCCAAGACGGATTGAATGTTTTGATTAATAATGCAGGCGTTTTGAATCGTTCGTCACAAGCTCTTGACGAACTACACCCACCTTCTCTTACATACACGTATCAAGTCAATAGCATGGGTCCTGTTCTAATGGCGAAGGTAAGTTAACTATATTCTTAGCTTTATTCCATAATGTTTTTTGTGGAAATCATTTTCAGTTTTTAAGTTCCTGGTTAGTTGGTTCACAACGTTGTTGTTCTCAACAAGGTTCATGTTGACAACTTCACGCATTGTGCTGTTCATATTACTACCATTGTAGTGACATACCAAAATTGATTTTGTAATCCTAAGCTGTATCGAATCACGATTCGCTGTCACAACTCTGCGTTTACCAGATTTGTTTAAATGGTGCGGAGCATGCACAAATCTTTCACGTCAATTCTATTTAGTTACTGATGTTCATCAGGAAATTACTATAGTGGGACCAAAAAATGTGTGTATAAACTTTGATCGTTTATAGCAGATTAGCCTTTGGGATAACCCTAACAGTATAAATTTTTTGAATCTTCCGTAACTCTTGATTTCGAAAATTTGAAACATCCGGAAATCCAGGTTTCACTTACGAATCTAAAATCTTTATGTTGTCGCCCAATTTTTATTGCAATCAAAATTTTGTTTCAACGATTGGGTGCAATTGGGTTAGTTTTCGTAAAAGCTTGTAGAAGCAAAAATATGCAGCTGGATTAGCTCTACTCTATCGTAGAAACAAAATTTCGACTGCGGTAAAAATTGGCGAAAATCTAAAACTTTCAGATGTCTTATAAACGAAACCCGGAATTCCGGATATTTGAAACCTCGAGATTCCAGCGATTCTAAAAATACTACTCGTATATAGCTGGGGCCTACCTCCCTGCATAGAAATTGTAGCTACAGGACTTTATTATACGTACCATATATAGTATTGCACTTAGTGCTGCATTTTTAGCACTTTGCTCCACTTTTGAAGGTGGGTGCACAGTCAAGAAGAGAAACATCAGGAATGAACGTTAATAAAGCTGCCATAATAAACATCAGCTCCATTGCCGGTTCTATATCCGGTGCAGCTGCTTGGGGAGGACTGATCGAGTATTCAATGTCGAAGGTGAACCAACTGTTGCGCGACTGTTGGCAAAGTAGATATTTACGTAATAGCATATTGCATAACATTGCATGAGTATCAGCGAACAGCTTATAGATCGGTTTTTCAGAACAGTGGCTCTCTCAGGATTGGCAGAGCTATTTCAAACAGTATGCAGTGACCAGTATATTGGCATTACAGCAGCCGAACAGGTGGCACATTAATCCAGAACAAAAGTAGATGTCGTAATTTTGTTCCATCAAAGGGATCATTTTCCATGATATAGTCTATACTTGTATTTTTGCTATTCTAAAATACTGAATTCATACATTTTTATTTATAATGCTTCGCTTAAGGGTGGTCTGCACTCCAGCTTGCGAATTATTTCTTAAATAGCGGGAAATGTGCAATATTCAAGGCTGAACTTAATTCAAATATCTGAACTTTAAAGCCAGGTTCATACTTTCGTCCGTTTGTCCTCTTCTACTGCCCGTTTGTCTGTTTGTCTGTTTTTAAAGTGATTCATACCTTAGCTCGGTTCATACTTATTTTCCGTTTGTCCGTTTGTACTTTTGTCCGTTTGTCTGTTTGTCTGGTTGTCCGGTTGTCCGTTTTTAAAAAGGACAAAGTGGTTCGTACTTATTTTGCTGATTGTCCGTTTGTCCGTTTCCGTTTGTAGGTATTGATGGTGTCTATTTTCCGTTTTGAGACACTATTTAAACTTTTGCTGTATTGCTGGATTGCTGTTTCTGTTTTCGAGTCACCTGACACTTTCTGTTTATACTGATTGGCTACAGCATTATGTTACTTACAAATGTCATTCTCTTAAAAACCTTCAAAACTTTAAAATCAAGTTACTTTTGAAAGTAATTTCATAATGTTGTCAATATTTCACCTAATTAATGTCAAAACCATTCAATAATCAATTACAGACGCTTACTTAACAAGCACGTGATAGTTCTGGTCGTTTCCCATTGGTTGTTGCATACGGACAAATGGAAAAAGTTAAACATTGCTCAAGTCCAAACGGATAACCCTTACGGACAAACGGACAGCAGCAAAACAGCAAAACAGCAAAGCAGCAAAACAGCAGAAGTATGAATCAACTTTTAAAACGGACAAACAGACAAACGGACAAACGGACAACAGAAACGGACAAACGGACAGAAGTATGAACCGGGCTTTCTGCTGTTTTGATGTAGGCCTATTGATGTTGTCCGTTTGTCCGTAAGGGTTTTCCGTTTGGAATTGAGCAATGCTTAAAGGCCGATGCATAATTATTTTCCGTTTGCCAGTTTGCACTTTTGTCCGTCTGTCTGGTTGTCCGGCTGTACGTTTCTCTTTTGTCCGTGTTGATGGTGTACCTATTCTGGTTTACTACACGTTAAACTTTCACTATACGTTATTGTATTACTGTTTCCGAGTCACCTGACTCGGTCTGTTTATAAGGATTGCCTGTTGCTTCCTAAATTTCATGCGCTTCCAAAGACATTCAAACATCGGAAACGAAATTATGTTTTAAGTAACGCTGACAATGCTGAATTATAATAGATCTTAAAAACAATCAAAAATCAAATTGCAAGTGTTAATTTATGCAGGAATGATTTGTTGAATTCAAATGAAAAGCTGCATTATGTGAGGGAAACATAAAGCAGCAACCTCAAAGAGATAAGAAGTAGCTCTGGCAACTTCTGAAAGTTGAAACGCATCGCACAATGACTCAAGTTCCGGAATGAGTCGAGACCCCTGGTCCAGTGGCATTATTCTTCATGCATTGAGAGACGAAATGCCCTGGTTCACCGCAGAGGAAGCCGGTCGTTGGCTGTCGGAGGTCTGCGAGAGCGGTGAACTTTCACCGGAGGCTGGTGGCACCCTGGCCCCGGCTTCCGCTAAAGGGGTGGTATCCACCCCGGTGCTGTTGACTTTGGCAGGCTTCCATGCCCACAACAATGCTTTCCGCCGTAGACAACTCCAGCTCGCGGGATTTCTGCAAAGCTGAAGCGGTCTTAACTTCCAAACAATCGGCCAAGAGGATCTCCTTACGACGCTTCTTCAGCCCACAACAGACTTTCCGCAAATGGCGGAGTAACTCGGGCATTTTGGAGTCACGGGACTTGTATTGTTGCCTAATCGTTTGGGCCTTTAAGCATGTTTCCGCATGTCGTCCAGAGAAGTGAGATGGCTAACATTGGACTGTTAATTCAGATCGGACTTTTTCACCCATTTTGAGGACTTGGAGGAGCCAGAACCATCGGACTGAGAACTATCAGCCTTACTGTGCGAGGCCTTCCGTTTATAAGCCATTGCACGAAAAAGTGCAGCCCCTGCACTTTAGAGCTGAGCGTAGCCCCGCAAGTAGTAAGCATACAGCGAGAGCTAAGTATATGACCGACTTGTCAGAGCCAAACTATCTAGCGTAAGTGACAGCCTTAGGAGATTAATGACACCAGAATGTATAATTTGCATGTGCAAATGACATAGCTGCTGCAGCTGCTCCACTTATGTGCTCACATAACAACAATTAATCAGTTGCAATGCAAAGCATGACTCATACTTAATTTCTCCGTTTGTTTGAATGCAGTAACCAACCAATCGGAAATGTCTAGTACTATGACGTGTTTTGTTTGCTAAAATAGACATTCGTATTTGATTTTTGAATCGTTTCAAGCTCTATTGGTGAAATTAAATGTCAGTATAAAAGTAGTAAAAGAGTAATTATGAAATTACTTTGAGATATTTTTGAAGGTTTTTGGACAGAATGTAATTTAGAAGCAAAATAATGCTGTAGTCAATCAGTGTAAACAGAAAGTGTTAGGTGACTCGAAAAAGAAACAGCAATACTGCAAAAGTTAATTAGTGTATTAAAACAGAAAACGGATATCAAAAATACGGAAAGGATAAACAGACAAACGCAAAAGGAGTATAAATACATAAACAACTTTGAAAACGGACAACCGGGCAACCAGACAGAAAAGGTGCACGGACCAACGGAAAATAAGTATAAACCGGGCCCAGCAACAACGTTTTTCAAGATAATAGGTAATTGATTGTTTCATTTGAATTTGCACCAAATCAATATTTTAGTGGATTATGATGATATAATTATTACAGGCAGCCTTAAACATGGCTACAATGAAGCTGTCAGTTGATTTTCGTCCCCACGACGTCTTAGTTGTGGCCTTTCACCCCGGACACGTCAGAACGGATATGGGCGGTTCGGGAGCCCCAGTTACGACAGAAGAAGCCATCAAAGCAATGATGCTGTCTATGGAAAGATTTAACTCAACTCACACTGGTGGTTATTTCCAACGAACTGGAGAAGTCATTCCATATTAAAAACTGTGTGTACTTGTATTAAATTATTAAATATATATAATTAAAAGAATTTTAGGTTATGCCTGCCAAAAATAAGTTTCTCTTGTAAAGACTTGAATGTTAAACCTCGAGTAAATCTCGGAACATCTTGGAGCGGAAAAAACATTAATCTAGGACAGTTAGACTTAATCCTTTACGATTTAGCCAGCACCCATATTTTGTGGATCTGTAGTTTAGAGCAAACCCATTCTAGCAAATCTTACTCTATGGTTCAGTACAAGGAAACTTCGCTTAATTACGAGTACATTAAACTTAGTTAAATTATACTAGGCTATATGCCTATTCAAAAACGTGTCAGTACTGTTTGGGCATGAATTCTAACTTCAGCTTGGTTTGGTTGGACCTGGGTGGCTTAATCGGTAAAGCGTTGGCCTGGGCACAGTTTCATAAAAATTCTGCTCGGTAGTACTCACAAGCCTAGTTCAAGTTACAAGTGCAAGTGTTTCATATAAATTTTCATGAACTCGACAAAATCTAGCTACGACTCTGCTGCCACTGCTAGCACTAGCAATGTTAGTAAGCATGCTAGGCTAAGTTTTTTTGAAAACGATGATAATTCTTTAAAAACTTTTATCTTTTCTTTCTCTAAAGGAAACCATTTAAAATTTGAGGACACCACTAAGAACACACATTCATGCCACTTTTGCAAAAATTACAAACAAAAATTTTAAAATAGCAAAAGTTATAGCAGATTTTCTGAAAGTTGTCTAGTCAAAATTCACTAGAGAACTAGGCAGCTGCTAGTAGCTGACTAGCCTGCAATAGCTGAAGTGTTATGAGACAGGGGCTAGCAGGCAGCGTTTATATCTACTCGGACTTGACTATCTACTAGACACGCAGCTCCACTGCGAGTACAAACTCGACTGCAAAACTTTTATGAAACACTTTTGCTACTCAACTTGACAACTAGCCGAGTCTAGTTGTCGAATCGAGTAGGAAAGAAGTTGAAACTGTGAAGTTGAAAAAGTTGAAAGCATGAAACTGCCCCCTGGTTAGCCAAAGGTTGTGGCTTCGATCCCCACCTCAGGTCCGATGGCAAGTATTTCTTATAGTTATTCTTATGGTTAGTCGACTAAATTATGGTGTGCGTATGTTAGGAACAGAAAAAGAGGACAAGTAGTACATTTTTAAGCATAGTTCTATAAGAAGCGCAAATGTGGCTAGCTGGTGAAAGTTTATATTTCTCAAGTTAAAGAGTTTCCAAGCTACAGAGTTTCCAAAGTTAGCTAATGCCTACAAAGTTTGAAAATATCAAAAAGGTGTGTACACTTTTTATTCTTCAAAGACTTTGGACAAATGATTTTAGAGACAAATTATCCAACTTTTTTAGAAACCTATTCCCTTGAGGTACAATATTGCTTACCCTTAACTTAGAAACATACGTAATCAAACATCATACTGTATGTGACGTAAACTTTAGAGTTATGTCTATTGTGATTAGTTTTCATTCCTTATCGTCTTCTTCTTTGGGAGCAACACCATGCCGTCCTTGAAATAATCGATGAGTCGGCTTTCTTTTAAGAACAGAGTGTTTTGTGTCAGGTGGGCTGATCTGATCCTCAAAAGCTGGTGGCGCTGGAGGAGGCAATTCTTCATCATCGATTCCTTCTGGTATGCTTGGGTAGCTGGCGTTTTGCTTAACTTCGTCCGCCGTTGTGTTAGTTTCAGGACTGCCAGGATTGGATTCGAACTGGTCAGTTGAAGAATGGTTCGAACCTGCTGAATCTGATTTCGGTATCTAAACAGGACGGAAACAGCCTGTGTGTATGTTCACATAAAGTGAAACTGACAAATGCATTTTGACAATTATACAGTTTTTAAAACACAGCTTAGCTGAGTACGCTGAGCTGACTGATGCATTGATATGACAAAATTGATGCTAAGCGAACTATTGATGCCTTTCAGGAAAAATAAATTTGACAAACTCTAACTCAAACTAAAGTTCCTGGAAAGAAACATTAAAGATAACGTCTAGAGAAATATTGTAGATGTGGAAACGCGCCAATAGCACCGGTTGGACCCACCTGTACCAAAATTGAACTGGTACCCAAAACAACGTTTTAATTATGTGAATTTCCCCCACACTGTTGTAGCCGTCTAGAGTACTAATATTTATGAATGGTATTTGTATTTAATTACACCAAACCATATTTCAACACGCGCTTGTTATCGGCATTTTCGTCATAATATGGTACAGAGCGTGGATGATCCATTTTATTATTTATAGTAGTTAAGCAGTATTCTCGAAATGTACTCATACACTAAATAATTTCATTAAATTCATTGCTGCTGCAGTGTTCATGTGGATATGCAGAATAGATTTCTGCTTGCATTTTACTTGCTAAAGATACATAATAACAAGGCGGGAACCGCTGATTTATTTTAAGGAGTTTGAGAATATTGAGTGTGTAGGCGTAAACATGGTAAACCTGCGATTAAATGTATGCAAATGTACGAAACCTACTCCCTTTTTTGGAGGCAGATTTGGTCTTTCAACAGGAACTGAGTACTGATGCACAACCACGACCGGAGATCTTGCTCTTGATGTGTGATCCGAAGCTGAGCTATCGCTTGATCTTACAACATCGGGCACGTTCAAGATCATTTGATCTCGGTGAGCAACGTTTTGAGCGAATGTAGCGGCGGCTAATGAGGCAATTGCACCTGTTCGAAAAGTTTTGGGTCCCAGTCCGGCACCAGACAACCTGTGGTGCAGTACTGCTTGTTCAGCCAAATTCTTGAATTGCCCCGACAGTAAGCTGTTCACCGTTGTGTGCAATCGCTCACGAGCAGCAAATGCACCTTCTTCCAGAATGTTTTTGATTACACGATGGCCTAGTCTCTGAAGTAAAAAATAAAATAAATATAATGCGAATTAAATGTGATGCTGATGATTAGAGTTCATCATGTTCTGTTCTTTGTTTTTTCAGCATGTTTAGAAAGATTCGGAAGGCAGAACTGCAAAAAATAGCCATAGCGGCTTACCTTCCAATTTGCTGCGGCGTTGTGTCTTTGCTGGGCTCGAGTTTTCTCAGATTGCTTTATGACTACTAATCCACGGACTTCCATTTGGTCTGTAGTTGCTTCCGAAAGTTTCATTGAATACTCTAATTGAAATTTTGCCAATTTTTCTTTGTTGATTGATCTTTCCAGAATGATTATAATCATGGCCCACTAAAATACAAGTTGTAACACTTAGCATTTCCTAAGTGTGCATCAAGCGTTTGTATGCAGTTGAGAATGGGAGTAGGAAAGCAGAAACCAACGCGCCGACACTTTTGAAGTTAACTTAAATTAGCTTATCCTACACTTGTTTATTCGAATACTTCGTGTTTCGAAAGTTGGGATCCTTAGGATCCTTAATCGAACGATAGATCTACTCAATCAGTCGTTCGTGCCGGCACCAGCAGGAGCCGCAGATAGCAATTCAGGGGAAACCTTGAATCCCCCCCCGGCAATTTACCGAGCACGTGCAAGGGGCGGCTGCCTGCTTAGTGAGCGCTGCCACGAAGCCTTCATTGCGGTTGAAGTAATGAACGCCTCGACAGCCTTGGAGAACACCTCGGATAATTGCGACTGCAATTATTCAGTGTCAGCTCCCCACACCCCTACAAACTTTGAAAATAAGCTGACACTACCCCTAACCGGAATACCAACTGAGGTGAGGTGGCCGAAAAAATACTTCGTGTTTATCCTGAGCCTTTTGTTTTATGTAAAGTGTTGACCACAGTAGTAGTATAAGCTCCTTTTTTTGACCCCCTTTGGAGTTGGAGCAACTTTCCTGATCTTCTTCTGCCAGTATTCGTGTCCTTCCTTGGCGTGCCCCTAATCCTACTGCCTGTTCCGTCCTCGGTCATAAAATGTAACTAGCATCCACATCCTAGCCCCCTACCCGCCACCGCTTAACGCAACACCCTGCTACCTTCCTGTTTACACTTCTACTGACCACAACCAGTACAGCTTCCAGTAACCACATCTTGTACTTTACACCCCCACTATCACAAATCCCTGTGTTCCGTCCCTCTGCGTTCTTCCCCCGGGGCTTGGGACCCGGCGTCGGCCCATTACCTAGTCTACCTACGTACCTGCCTACACTACTAGTCCGGCCCATCACCATCTAATGTTTTTGGTATTTTTTAGTTTTATAATTTTTATGTGTTTGTTGTATTAGTGCATAGTATACCCAGTCAGTGTATACACAAAGAAGCAAATACTGGCAACATCAACTACAACCCATTTTGTGGTAGGTCTCAGCCGTCGGGCCCACTCCAGAACATCCATCCTGTCAAACTCGTTCTTCCAAATTTTCGCTGTTCCCGATGAATTTAGATTTTTCCAGATAATGGTCGTTGTTTGAAGGGTAAAAGAAAGCTAGCTCGTGGTCCAAAACATTTTGCAGAATAAAGCCAAACGAGAAGTTAATTTTGATGGAGTGGAATTGAGCATTGAAAACTGAGTAGAGGAGTTTCTTAAGGTTAGATTCCCTCCTGTCGTCCAAACGGAAGTTGTAGGTTGAATAGATTCCCGGACCGAGATTGTATTTAGTTCTGATTTTATAAAGGTTCCTAATCGGTTCAGGCAGTTGTTCCAGGTAGTCTTCTGGGGGCTCTGGCGGATCTTCTTTAGGGAGCAGTAACCGGAGGCATTTTCTTTGCATAAGTGCTTTATCGAAACTAGCATGTACTGCCATGTGACCATCTAATCCCTTTTGTTTTAAATTTACTTGTGCAACGTTGGCATGGATACTCAGGTTCTTGCTTGCATGTACGGGTTTTCTTAGTGTCTTCTCGACTGTAACTCTTCCCACATTTATCACAAGTGGACTTCTCTCCCTCATGTTTTTCTTTGATATGCCTGTTCAGGTTGTACTTTCGCGTAAAGAGTTTCCCACAAAATTCACATACGAAGCACATTGCCTAGATTGAAATCGCGGCGTAGACTTGTAAAATTTGTAAGAATTCGAAAATGTATTGAATGAATATATATGAAGCGCTATATCAACTTTCCGTATTTACCAACCTGCTTTCTCCACGCCTTTTCTGCTTGAGAAATGACCGTTGTGTATGTATTTCCCATCATCGCAATCAACATATTAATTAACATAATTGGCATGATGATCATGTACATCAAAAAGAATATTTTGGTTAGTCTGTTGTAAGGCGAACAGTAGAATTCTTCATACTGCAACAAAAATATGTTATCATGTGCTTCCCCTGGCCTTTTCTGTGAGAAGAAAATTGTTTTCCTCACGCATTGGAGAATACTAATTCGGATAGCAAATGCAGCAAAACCTTTCAATCTTGGTTGTCGCTGTGAGGGAACAACAAATTACAATTAATAGATAGCAGACTGATAGACAGCTAGATAGATAGAGTGCAATTCTAGATACATAATCGAAAAGACATCTTTTTGAGCTTCTTCGTTGTCACACACTCTAAACTTTTACGTTAAGGCCGTTTCACACGATCAAAGTTTGGTCAAAGTTTTCTTTGTCAAAAAACTTTGAGTCAAAGTTTAGGCGTCAAAGTCTTGCTTTCACACGTTCAAACATTTGGCGCCAAACTTTGACGGACGGTTACTTCAAAATTACATTGTTTTGCTTGCACTGTTACTGCATTGTTTAAAACATGAATTCATTAGCTCTTCCAAATAAAATTGTGTTTTTCTGACACAATTTTAAATCTAATTTCGAATTGATTATTCTGTTCAGACTGTTCGAATAATTTTCTAAGCTAACGAGTAACCATGTCTGGAAAAGTAGTACACCTAATTCGGTTCATTTTCACATACATGCTACCTGATTTGTATTTTTAACGAGATTGTAAAATTCAAGCCGGATCTGTTTCGGTTGTTGACTTTCTTTATAAAATTTTTCATGATGGACACCCCTCTTAACAAACTTTGTGAAGCGAATTTTGCAGCTCGTCGACGTCTTGTTTGTGGAATTTTGGGTGATGGACAAGAAGCAGTCCACTTATACTACAATAAAAACACAGTAAAGCAAACATTACACTGAAATTCTTCTGGGTTATTCCTGCATTCTGATTGGCTATTTGATCAAATTTCTTTGATGGAGTCGCTCTTCAAACAAGCGAACTTTGATGGTTTCATCAAAGTTTGATGCCCACTTTGACGGGGTTTCACACCATCAAATTTCCATCAAAGTCCTGGTTCGTCAAAGTTTGACAAAGAAAACTTTGATCAAACTTTGATCGTGTGAAACGGCCTTTAAAGTCACCGCAAAGGAATCAGGATCTACAAACGTGTCAAATCTAGCAATTCGGTTGGCAATTCCTACAGTTCCTACAGTACACGTTCTTTAGAGGGTGATTGCTGTTACGGTTCTACTATAAAGTGCTGGTCTTTGACATGTGCGGACTAAAGTTTTTCAATTTTTTACGATCTACAATCCCGCACGTTTGTGCATTCGCACGAGAGTTCGGATGTATGCTGAGCGGCAACCTTAAAAGCTTTGCAAATTTTGGTGAAACTGCAAATCCCAACAGGCAAATATACAGCCTTTCGAAAATTTCTATTAGGCATTTAGCTAATATATCATGTCACCATAACCTAGTAACCACCGCCGCCTAACAAACAGCAGAGTCCTCCGGACCCGATATATTTGATCACAGTTATGCTCGATAGTTAGTAGCCAAGATTGTGTGGCGACCAGAAAGTTACAGAAAGAAACTCTGTAGCTTGATGCTACAACACAGCTACTGATTATACTCAGATCAACGGACACCGATGCAATCTCTGAGACGCTTTTATATTTATAATTAGTTTACGTTTTCTACCTACATCCGCTACAATTGAACTGGCTACTTTAAGCGGTCTGATCGACTCATACGAGTAAATCCGTTGAAGGTCTGAAGGAAATGCAATGAAAAACGCAATGCATCTACGGAAAACTTACGTCATAACCACCCATGGAAGCTTTAACCAAGGACATAAAAGTCTCAAACATAGTGTAATAGGCCCAAATGTCTTCTGCAGGCGGAGCAGGCGAGACGTCACACATGTTGCTTTCCTGGAATTTTGACATGTCTTTTCCAACGAAATAGAAAACTAGAATTAAAGAAATAAAGCATGAATCAAAAATTGTAATGTATTTTTGAAATTTTAAAATTTGGTACCAATTCACATTTAATACTTCAAGAATTCATTAAAAGTCTTTAAGCCCTAATATACAATTCTGTTCCTACAGACCATGGCTCGGAAACATGGAAATAATATGCTATAAAGCTGCACGGAAGCATTTCCCCATTCTCGATATTTCACTGGCGCACACAAAAAAGTGACACGTTTTTAATTTCCTATGTTTAACACATGAGTTCTTAACTTTGAGAATAGCCGTTAGACTTACAACTTCAGTTACGACTCGTCAAAATACTGTTTGAATAGGTTTGTAAAAATCAGCTACGTCCCACCGATGTTTAGTTTAATTTAGTGTTTGGGAACCTTATTTAGAACCTTATTTATGAAAAGTGAAATTTAGGTTGTTTTAACAAAAAATTCTTGAGTTTTTCTTGGTATTTGTGACAAAATCGAGCACAACTCCGACTCCTTTGTACGATATCCTGGCAATCAGGAAGGTTGCATCGAGGAAATGCGGCTGCACTAACATTCTGTCCTTAATGTAGTCCCATTTGGATGACAGACTGAAGTAATTACTTTGGGAAAATGTAAGTAAAAATATCAGCGATATTATGGCAAATCGCATCATGTCTCCAGCAATCATACGGTATATCATTTGCACGAACGGTCCTGTCAGCAGCATGCCCCTAAAGTAGAATCGCAATAATTTTTCAGTATGTCCAAGTTTTTGTCCAATTTCAGTATGTTCAAGTGTGATTGTATTGAAAGAATGATGTTTAAGTTTCAATTGCACACTATACTTTGTCTGTCACTATGAGATGTTTAAGTTTAATCTGATATCCTTCCAATGGGAAAACGAGTTCACATACTTGAATTGGCATGGTTGCTCAATCTTAATTTTGCACCATTATAAGATTGCGCCATCTTAACTCCCACCTTCTCAAATCGCAACCGCAATTGCGTTATTTCGACGATGCACCATCGCAATTCTTTTTTGCCAGTTAAGTTATTTCAATTATTTCGTTCATCGTCTAAATTTATTTATTCGTACCGTTGTGTACCTTTACAATGTAGTTCTAAGGCATTAACAGGAACTCTGCCAAAGAATTCTTTGCTGAACTTATTACAAATCATAATGATTCCTTAATTTCAAATTTACGCCAAGGCATGGTAGGTTGGTAGATTAGCAGAGACAGGTTGCAACGTAACAAACACAAACATACAAACAGTTGTCACACTAAGCACGTGTAGTCGTACCTTGCGAAGAAGAGCATGTAAATCCAGGAAGAAGGGACAGCAAATACTAGCAAAAAGTTTTCAAAACCCAAAAAAAGTTGATCACTTGTTTCGATGAACGCAACACGGCAAGGAATACAAAGTAGTGTGCATAGTGTTGCTACAGAATACATAGTCTTGGCGGGGGCATTGGACTGAAAACAAAGTATATATGAGTACTTTGAGAACAGCTAAATCAAAGCAAAACCGCAATATCGACATAAACTTTATAAAACTTCAGTATATATGTGTAATAAGGAATATCAGCTGCTATAGTAATATGACTCACCATGTTTCTCAGAAATCCAACAACTCCTTCGCTTCTCACTTCTCCAAACAGAGCAAAGAGGACAAAATAGAGGCAGTGTAAGCAGGTTAGTATTTCTAATGTCCACCTTGTAAAATAGGCTACATCAGTGTCAACATTTTCAGCAACCTGAAAGCTTCAAGGTCGTTTACTAAAGTATGACAAGCCATACATTCAAACAATAAATGAACAAGCCCCCTGGCACGGTTTCAAAACTACTGTTTCGAATATTTCAAATCTTTGAAACCGTTTCAACGTTTCAAACCTTCATTCAATCTAGTTAACTACGACAAAACTATGAGCATTGCTTCTGTTATATTGTTGGAAGCTCGAGCACTTCAGGTGTTATATATTAGATGGTCCTCCTTTTGAGTATTATTACATCGCATTAGCCCTTTGCTACTCATAACATGGAAAAATACCTGTAACTTAAATTAAAACAACAAAGCATAGCCTACATCACAATTGTTGTGTCTTGCTTTATAATCTAACTTGAATCCAGACGGACACAAAGGTCGTAAATAGACAGCCAGCATCAAGCAGAAAAGGTGCAACAGGGTCAGTATTAGACGTTCAAATAGTTTTCTCTGCAAATATAAAAATTAACGGTGATGCTACAGTATACCTGTGTCTAAAATTGGTAAAACTTAACCAATTGACCTTAACTTAACCTTTGATCTCAAATTTGGTATGGGTGCATTTTAACACATTACTGGCGGATCCATGATAAAAATTTAAAATCTTTAAAAATTTAAATTTTTAAGTTTTTTAAGGGGGTGACCATTTAAGGAAAATTCACGAATTGTATGAATGAATGAATGTAACGAATTAATTTTGCTCAATCTGGATCCGCAAATAAAATGCTATTTACTTTTCCAAACACTTTCCATTTGTCATTAACCAGCCGCTGAATCACATCACTGTCCACCATTTCCAGATGTTCGGAGGTGGTCCCGTTGAGCATGGTCATCAGTGCAGAATCCCAGTCTATAGTTAAGATCAGCAATAGTGGAATCATACAAGTTTAGGATAAGATGACAGAATACGTATTATCAAGTATGTTGGAATAATGAAGCTAAATTTTGAGTGACATTAATAAATTCCCTTTATGGTTAGACTTGTTTATGTTTGATGTATGGTGAATATCGCAGTATTTAGAGCTTCCACCTGATCTCTATCACCATAAATTGGGCTAAATTCAACTTTAAGCTTGTTTGACGGTTGCCCAATGAGTTAATTAAAATGTGGTCAAATCGCTAGCTCAGTCCCGGATTATGGAAAGACACATCTTTGATTCCTTCTCTCTCTCCTATTTATTTATTTTTCATATTAATTAGAAAGTTAGTAACTGGCAACAGCTTAGCTTACAACTAAAAACTCTTTATATGCGTTATTTGATTTTCATACTTGTCGAACCATCAGATCTAATGGTGTCCAAGGCCGTCAATGGATAAGCGGAACAAGCTACGTCACTGAAGTTCCATATTGTCTAAAATTGACATTGGTCTGAATGAGCAAATTGTTGAGCGGTGCACTGCAAATCGGTGACTTGCGTAAAGTAGGTTTAATGTTTTCACTAGCACAATCGTACATTAGCACAGCAACAATTCAAGAACGAACCCATAGTCACAACCAGAAGCACATTAGCACTAGAACTACGCCTGCACTACGGCACAAGAGTATACAATACAACTTAGAATTAAGCTTTGCATCACACGTTTTGTGAATAGGCTAAGAAATTCTACTGTTCTCAATTGTTCGTTTATTGTTGTGTTGGTTGTTATGCTTATGCAAACTTATACATATTAGCGCGAAGAGTCTGCACATGTACCTGGATTTACGATTCTGCATGTACTTGTGCTAATGAAAGCAGACAGCAGAAGTATTTTGATTATGCTGCAACTTAACTGATTGAAGGGCATAGATTGATTGATTGTAAATTGATTCATTGGTTGATTTTAACAATGATGTAGCAATACTTTTAGCATTTACCACTTTCATCAGCTCCATCATTTTTTCAAATATTTGAGATCGTCCCAGCAGAGACGCCAGTGTCAGAGGAGTATAGCCGTCGTTATTTACTATATTAACATCCGCAGGTTTGAGCCAGTGTCGAACAGCATACGTATACATATTCTGAAACAACATAAATTTAGACCAGTGTAAGCTTAGGATTACATTCTGCTATAAATGAGAATATTTTAATAAAAACAAAAGGGAAAATTAGATAAAGAAAGCTTCGCCTTTATTGACAAATCTGGAGGTATGATGCATTTTGCTCTGCAAGCTGCAATAATTAACATTTGGCTACAGAAAACTCTGCCTGTTTGTCACACGAACCACAAACTATCGATCGAAGTATTCTTTATCTTCTTAATCATCTGTGTATCACTCATGAGTGTTCGTTTACGCAGCAAATGTAGAACAATCCGTCGGCGAACCTACACAGTCGATAGTAGACTTAAGTAAGAGATAACAGCTTACAATGCTGTTTGCAATAACGCAAATGTGGAGAACTGTGTTGCCAAACGAATCCTGCCAGTTGGGATTAGCGCCATATTTGATCAAAATATCATAAGCGTCGCGGTTGCCGTAGGATGCAGCCAAAGCCAGAGGGTATTCACCAAAGTAAGTATATCCTGCAGATATAATTTCGTCAATAAGTTAACAAAATGGTAAATTAGTAATAAAATTTCGGGCCTTTTTCACTTTTTAACCATAATTTGTTACTAAGCCGAGCGTACTGTCCACACCTGTAAGTGTGAAAGCATTTCAGCATGATTTTACCTAATTGTTCGTAAAAAACGTAAATGGAAATGGCTATGTTATGTAGCAAAGCAGAAATCTTGAAATTTTCTTTTTAGAAAGGTTTTATTTCTCTTAGCAATACTTAGTTGCTGAATTAAAAACAAACTAAAATTTATCAACAGTAGAACTGAACTGAATTGGAACAAACTATGGCATCCGATTGTGTGTTGGATCAGAGTTGTATGCGGGCCGCGGGTACCCGCGGGTACCCGCGGGTACCCGCGGGGCGGGGCGGGGCGGGCCGAATTTTACTACCCGCGCGGGCCGCGCGGGCCGATGCGGGCCGATTTTGGGCGACTTTCCTGGGCTAATTTTGCTTTCTAGAAATTTCATACATTCCAAATCATATACAAAAGGAGACAATATTTCCGATTTTTAAAGACCATTTGACTTCGTTATACCATTCGATACCTTCTGTATGCACTAACATACTCAGTTGGCATTATCAGCGGATCGAGTATTAACCTTATGTGTATGACTTAAGTATTATTGTTTTTGAACATAAATATAAATCCATGATAACGTCTTACTGAAGTTCCACAGCAAAATAGGTCTTATCTCGATTACCCTCCACCACCACTCAAAATCCTTAAAGCTTGACCAAATGAGCTAAGATTTGGTGTGGATATGTTTTCGACTACGCTGACTTCAAATAGCGCAAAATTTTTCGATTTCGCGAAATTAAAATTTTTTTCGATTTCTAAGGGGGGACCAAGGTAAATCGAAAAATTTTTGTCTTCGAAAGTTGTATATGGGTTTTCGGGGTCGTAGAACACGAACCTGAAGTCCGTTTTTCGATTCAGCTTTTCGATAGCTTAATAAAAGCTAAAGTTTTAAGCTTAAATTGCAAGCTTATGCTAAGCTAACGAAAAGTTGAATCGAAAAAACAGACTTCAGATTCGAGTTCTACGACCCCGAAAACCTCTATATACGACTTTTCAGCAAAATCGAAGACAAAAATTTTTCGGGTTTCCTTGGTCCCCCCTTAGAAATCGAAAAAATTGAATTTCGCGAAATCGAATAATTTTGCAATATTTGAACTCATCATAGTCGAAAACATACCCATACCACATTTTAGCTCATTTGGTTAAGTTTTAAGGATTTTGAATGGTGGGGGTAATCGATATAAGACCCCAGGGCGTTATGGAGAAAACTGTTTGTGTTTGCTAAGGCGCCGCCGCTTTCAAAACCAATTTTCATTTTTCATACAATTAACAGGTGGTTAGTTAAGCTCGTTAAGTGCTGATACTCGCTGTCAAGGATATATGCGACAAACATTTGAAGAAATGAGCAAAATCCCTGCCCAAAAAATGTTTCATGATGTACCCTTTAGTTAAGGGAAGCTAAGCTTTTGTTCCCACATTAAGACCAGTAAATTGGTAGACAACTAAGTTGAAATCAGACGCACAGAAAAATTAGAGGGATCCGGAAGTATCTTTCAAAATACATCAGTTTTGATGCTCAGGAACTACATAGGTAGCAATTTTTACGTGCGGGTACCTGCGGGCCGGATTGCGCGTGTGCGGGCCGCGGGCCGGAGTGTTGCGGGCCGCGGTCATGAGGTGCGGGCTGCGGGCCGGGCGCGGGCCGGAAAAATCGGCCCGCATACAACTCTGTGTTGGATACCCTTTGAAAATCATTATACATAATTATTTACCGAAGTAGTCGGTTTTAGTTTTAGGAGGGTCTTGTTTCTGATCCTCTGGAAGAAAAAAGGTTCCAGTAGCTCTCACGTCTGTCGCACACTCCAATTCCAAGAGTAGCCTCAACGTTTCCAAATCGTCGTGGATTATGGCCAAATGCAAGCAGCCTTGGCCTAAGGTAAAAACAAAGCATAGAACTATGGTTATGAGTTTGTATATTTATATTTATAAGGGTAGCGCTTTCCTTGATTTAGGCTTTGTTTCGGAAGGCTTTGGTTTTTAACAGTGAGGACAACTGGCTGGGAACATTTGATTTTACGAAAACAGTCGTTTTGCTGTATTCAGAATTCTGGACTATTTCGTCATCCAAACAGAAGCTAATTTCTTAAATTGGGAATTATGCTGGCTTTTTGAATGAGGGCTCATTAAGAACACAAGCCTTGCTTTAATAGTTTGTCTTTGCTCGCATTTAGCGTTACAGTTTCCCTGTTAATATCTTGTTACTCCTAGCTTCTGTCAGCTTTCATTTGTTCATTAGGATAAAGCTTGGTTTCAATAAAACTACACATAGTAATGCTTGATGTTCTCCAATATATTTTGGAAGAATTACAGGCGTCGTAACTTTTCCAATTCTGAATGACACAGCTTGCATTTGCAAGGTTCCTGTAAGCGCATTTGGAACTGGCAATGCTGCATTGAATACCACCAAGAGTCCATAATTGCACTATATATTAGAAGAAGATGAAGCCACTAGAGGGCTCCTCTTCTTGGCATTGCGTAACAGTGCTTCGACCACAATTCGCGAATGTTTGGGGGGGAGGTCGACAAGCACACCCCCTTCCCGTTCGGGGGGGGGGGGTGGGTAGCAAAAAACAGGTCCCCGTTTGGTTGGGGTATGCAAAAGGGGTCCCCGTTTTGGGTGGGGGAGGTCGCCAAGTCAGGCTAAGATTGGCTGAATCTGATTGGCTGTTCGCGACCCCGCCCCCCAAACGGGGACCTCTTTTGCCTACCCATCGCCACCAAACGGGAACCTCTCTTTGCTACCCCTCCCCCCACCAAACGGGGACTTCTTCTTCTTCTTCTTGGCTAGCGGCAATCGGTTATCCATATGGGGAGCCTCCACCTCCACGCCCAGCACACGTCTTCGCAAGGCAGACCACAAAGGGCCCGGAATAGGGCAATAAACGCGTCCACCCGCTCGGCAGCATAATTTAAGGACTGAAAGTATCCAGCTCCGACATTACTGATGATAAAACCAGAAAGGGAAAGGATCAGCCATGCCCCGCAAAATTGAAACCCATTTAGCGCCGTTGACCAAACGGATGCCAGGGGACACCTGTGGGGATCTCCATCTGATGGGGTCCTTGTCCATCGGATTTCCCACAGAGGCGGTTCCATTGCCCCCACTTCTCTTTGCTACCCCTCTCCCCACCAAACGGGGACCTCTCTTTGCTACCCCCCCCCCCACCAAACGGGGACCTCTCTTTCTACCCCCCCCCCCCAAACGGGGACCCATTTTCGAATAGAACAGAAACTACCGTAATCCTCTGCTCTACCCCTCCCCCCACCAAACAGGAAGGGAGTCTCTGCAATCTGATTTGCTGTTGGCTGCCCCCACCATATCGGGACTTCTTTTTTGCTCCCCCCCACCAAACGGGGGGACATTCGCGTATTGTGGTCGGAGCACCGTTACGCAGGAGCCCTCTAAGCGGTCCATCGGGAAACTAGTACAAGGCTGTTTTCAAGGCAGTGTTGAACTGCTTTTTCAAGTATTTCTAGCAACGCTTGACCAACAAGAAATGTGTTTACTCTGACGCTGATTCTGATTGTCTAATGCAGCAAATCTTAAGGGATCTATAGCTGTAATTTGGTATTTAACAAAAACGTTTTGCTAAGTTTCTCACTTCAGTTTTTTATAACTTTGAGCTAGGTTATGATCAATTTTGAGTACTTCTTAATGTATCTCATTAGGGTATGTGGACCACCGACCAGTAAAAAATATCGACAAGTTCTTTTGCTACTTCGGCTGCGTGTTTTGATGTTAAGGGTCTCAATTTTGCGAATTTGGTGAGATGATCTTCTTAAACTAACAATCAGACAAGTGTTTTTAAGTTTTTTAAGCTTAAGCTTCAGGCGGCCCCCATGCACTCTTGCCTCATGTGCCTGATTAATTAGTCCAAACAGTTTATCAAAAGTTACACAATATTTTAGGGAAGTATCGTCAGCCTTTGCTTTTCGTATAATTTTGGTTAAGTTCCCAACATTGATGATGTCGTAAACAGGTTTTCACCAATTACTATTCTCGGTCTGTCTTTCGGCAACCAGGTTCTTTGGATTTGGCTAGTTTCAGTTCATCGATGACATGATGGACAAGAGGGACAACGCTGATGGGAGGGGTTTGTTGCAGTCTAAGGTTTCAATGGCTTCTACTTATTTTTGCTTCAGTTTCCAAGTTGTAGCTAGTTGACAAGTGCGATTAGTTCAGAGCTTATATAGTTGTGTAAATGAAAAAATAGCAAAACGTTGGCTTACTAAAAACTTGTAACGATTCTCAAAGGAGAATTTGCCCCATACGTTTTACTGCAATAGGCAATCAGGACCAGCGTCAGCGTAAGACCTTTCTTGTTGGTCAGGCGTTGTACTACTTTTCCAATGAGGCCTTGGCATTGTAGTACTATGCTAGAAATACTTGGAAAAGTAGTCCAACGCTGCCTTGAAACTATACGAAAGATACCAGTTGATGATTTCCATTAAAGCATGTTTTTAGAAAATCTTTGCTTTTGTTTACCAAACCAAACCAAATTTGCTTACCAAACTTGTCATCTCCTTCATACAAATCATGAGCAAGTCCTGGATATTCTTTCAGTAATATTCTCGCAACTTCAGTACTACGTGGGCTGTCTCGAAGAAGAAGAAGATGAATAAGTGTTTCCCCTTCAACTCCGCGCTTGTTTAGCTTCCACTGCGCTTTATGAGGATAGAAATACATGTCGACCATTGTGTGATCGAAACTGTCTCCAGCTCCTTCAAGATTGGACTCCTATATATAAACCAGTAAATTACTAATCATGATTGATACCAACGTTCCAACTGGACATCTGGCCAGAGCATGCTCGATTTCTGATGTAGATTTAATGTTCATAGTTTTCATGTCCATAGTCATTTACATAATAAGGCCTTGTATCTAATCTCTAAACGGATGGTTTATAGCTTTATTATTAATTATTTATTAATTATTCATTTTTAATTATATAATATTAACTTCACTATAAATTAGTTTACTTGTGTCGCTCAAGAATTTCCAAAAATTGTTTTTTAAATCATTAATTTCTGATTCTGTCAATTGTCATAAATTTATG
>JASAND010015840.1:0-12853 GCA_030248195.1 Trissonchulus latispiculum
TATTCCGCTACCGGTTTCGGGGCTCCACGGCGGACCCCTTCCTCAGGCGATTCTTCACACGCTGCAATCGTTCTTCGGGGAACAAATTTCGGGGGATCCAATCCAAGTTCGGTTGAATAGGCAGATGGGAAAATTGGGGTCTCTGGGAGGGTAGGGATCCGGGAGACTGGGTAGGGCTCAAAATTGGGATTGTTACCACTGTTGCTGTTTTTTGTTGTCGACTACTCCAGAATGGATGCTAGTAGCAAGTCCCGGGAGGTGAGGTTTTGTTTTTGCGAAGGACGGTTTCCCAATTGATTCCAAAAGGATAGTCCGAAAAGAGTTGACTTATCCACCACTTTTCCTTCCTCTTTCGTGTGGCTTCGTCGTCCGCAGAATCGATCACCGTAACAAGCAGATCATGTAAATTATGGCTATGACTGCTAAAATCACGCGAAAGTGGCTTACTAGCATCCATTTTTCGAATGTCATGTCGGTGTCCATTAAACCGTATAGAGAGTGGGTTGCCAATCTCTCCCACATATTGGGAAGGGCACCCCCTGATTTCCGCCAAATAAACGACACCCGCGCTTGTGCAATCGAAATTACCTCTGAGTCGATATTTCAACCCAGTGACCGAGCTCGTAACACTGGTTCCGCTTTTGATCGCTGGGCAAAGTGCACACCTCCATCGGCCGCACCTAAATGTTCCACAAGCCACAACTCTCGGTGAGTCGGCTCCGGCGGATGGTAGTTTTGCCTTGACAAGCAGATTTCTTAGTTTGGTCGGGGGACGCCAGAACAACTTGACTTTAGAGTTCAGTCCACTCAGAAAATGTTCGTGTTTTCTGAGGATGTCACTTATTCGCTTAACGTCTGGGTGGTAGGGCAGAACCATGTAGAATGACGTTTCTTCTTCCGACGCCGCAGGCTCGATCTTAGGGGTAAGCAGTTGTTCTCTGCTTACTGAGAGAGCCTTATCAAGTCTCCGTTGAACTTTGCCCCTGGGGTAGCCTCGTTTCACCAGATCTTCTTTTAGCTGACGACATCTTAGCCTGGCGGTATCCGGATTCGAGCAGATACGACAGATTCTCACAGCCTGGCTATAAGCAATGGGCAGCTTGTGCTGCATCGGATGACAAGAATCGTAATGAAGATACTGCTTCGTATCCGTAGGCCTGATAAATAGGTCTGTCACAATTCTGCCGTCGCGGAGTTCCACCGAAACGTCCAAGAAGTTCACCTTGGTTCCGCCGATATCAACTTCCAGCTCAATGCTGGGAATTAAGCTGTTGGCAAGACCTAAAAACTGTTCTAACCCATGCCGGGGACCATCCCAAATGATGAAAATATCATCAATGTATCGCCACCACACCAAAGGTTTGTTTACAAACGAAAACAATTTACTTTCGAACCCATACCCCATAAAGATGTTAGCGTAGCTGGGGGCCATTTTGGTTCCCATTGCGGTACCATTGATCTGAGTGTAGAAATCGTCGTCGAGCTCAAAAGCATTGTTCGTAAGGAGTAGTTGCATGACCTGCATGATCATCTCCGTCGGATATATGAGGTTGTCTCTTGTCGACAGGGCTTCCCTGCAGGCTTGCGATGCGGGATGTTGGTGTAGAGGCTGGAGACGTCGGCAATGGCCAATAGACAATTCCGCGAAACGGCTACGGAGCCAAGTTTCCGGAGAAAGTCGCTGGTGTCTTGGATAAATGATGGAATTTGGCGGACCAGGGGCTTGAGTTGAGTCCACAAACCCACTTAAGCTCTCTGTTGGACAGCCGTTGGCCCAGACGATGACGAAGACCCCGAAGAACGATTGCAGCGTGTGAAGAATCGCCTGAGGAAGGGGCCCGCCGTGGAGCCCCGAAACAGGTAGCGGAATAAGGTTGGTCTGACTCTGGGTGTCCACGTTTTGATGATTTTGATATTGTATTTGATTTCATTGTATCCTCGTCGATCCGTGGACTGGTAGCCGGTGTATCTTTCTCACCATTACTTAATATGTCAGTATATATATATATGTATATATATATATATGTATATTTAATATATATATATATGTATATATATATATATGTATATATATATAGTGTGCCAATTCCTGGGTTACTCTGTCTTCACTAAAAGGTGACTCTTTCATTAGGGTATGGGTATGCATGGCTATTTCTTCCTATTTAAGTCAATTTTCCATATGTTAGTTGTCAGAATTTGAAGTTAAGGAAACCAAATTGTTTGTCTTCAGCTGCCATTGCGTAGGCAGGATCTTAAAATAGGGCTAGTCTGAAAGTCTTCAAAACTTTAGTTCTGACAAAAAATCAGCGATTTCGCTAAAAACACGTTATTTACAACTAAAAATCAAGCTAAATTTCACCATTTTTGTCATTTATTCGAAAAAATTATAAGTTTTTGAAAACAATAGCTGGCTTGCACCAGTCATATTTAGTTTATTCATGAATAATCCTTAAAGTCGTGTTTACTTAAGGTGGTGATTCCCTTTGGTCACATAAAGTTTACACCATCATTACTCATTCATTACTTGGAGTTAAGAAGCCATTTTTATATCAAAATGTAGCTTAACATTTTCTCTTTTTTATGCATGCCACGAAACTAATGTTGCTTTTCTAAAATATTTTTAACACATTTTAGAAGAAGTATAATTTTCCAAAATTTTTGCAGACTCAAGTAAATTTTTTCGCGAGACATCGGTCATATCATTCGATACCTCCATCAAATAGCTGGGGACGATTTTTTATTTATTTTGCAATCGGTCTTCGTTATAGAGAAATAAGCTGAAATGTGAGCGTAACCTGGATTTTGCCTACTTTTTCCAAATTTGTCAAGCGATTACTTTAGCTAGAAAGCAGTAATCGGGGCAACTAAAAAATCGTCCCTGGGTATATTTGTGCCGAACACATTTGTTCAGTAGCAGCCCTCCAGATTGCATGGTGAATGCTCCACAATCTTTGGAAGAAAATTGGTCGTGTTTTTGCAAAAACTACATTTTTTATGATAGCAGCCTACAGGATAGCAGTTGGAAGACGATCATGCGTCGGATAATTTGTCCCTGTGAGACCTTCAAATCGACGCCCTTAGTTTGATTTTACGGCTTGCGTAGTTCAAGAAATGTTGAATTATTTGATTTCTGCAAAAATGACATGTTTTCGACGACAAAACAAGAAAAACGTCTATATCTCACGGTAGAGAAAAGCTAGAAACTTGCTTTAAAAAGCAAAAATGTGAAACTCAATGAGATCTTTCGAATGAATATATTCATAACTGTATAGCAAATGTCTAACGTTCAGAAATTGGGAAAAACCACTCTGCCCGGAAATCTCGAATTTTTGAATCGGGATTGCGCGGAGGATGTTAGAATGCTAAAAGAACTTATTTCGGAAAGTTTCATCAAATTTCATCTTGATTTACGCCGCCAAATAACAATATGTGTCCAAAAGGAATCACCACCTTAAACTCCAGTTTAAGTTTAAATTTTAACCCTTGCTCAAATGGTGTTTAACTGCTGTTTAACTAAACTTCGTCACGTTTTAGTTCCGCAAGCAAATCAGAATGATAGATTTGGCCAATAAAAAGTTACAAATTTTAAATAAAACAGCATCTAAACGTGAGGTTTAAATGGGACTTAGTTAACAGAACTTTTAATAAACTTAAACCTGACCTTAACCTGGAGGCTATAAAAGAAGAAGAAAGCATTATTTGTTTCCTCCGTAGGAATCAACGGTAACAAACAGATTAGTGATGAAAAATCAAACGAACAATTTTTCCGCCAAAAAAGTAAATTTTAAGAGGGCACTAACAAAATTAGTGTTTGCAACCCTAGTCATTTCTTACTTTTTGTATATATCTGTCGTTAAAACAGCAACGGCAAATAACGGTCATTTTGCCTTAAGCACCACCTTAAACCTGGTCCATCTCCAGTTTATATTTACAGTAGGCGGGGTTTAAATATGACAAATTTTAAACTCAAGTTTAACCTAAACTTGACTGGTGCAAGTGTGCTTATAACTAAATTCAAGTTTAAACTCAAGTTTAGTTTAAACAGGAGATAAACACGACTGGTGCAAGTCACCTAATACGGGTTTTTTTTAGGATAACTGATTTCTACAGATATAACGTAGTGGATCAAAATACGAATTAAAACATTTTTATTTGTATATTTCATCATTCTTCATTCTTGGTCGCCACAGGGTCAGTCTCCAAAATTTTGATGATGGGGTCGGGACTTGTCCATTAAGTTGAGGGTCCCCCCGCCCCATAGGGTGCATACACCTATGATGAATGACCACAATCGATAAATATCGGCTTTGAAAACTATTAAGAGGAAACATTTGCGGCAAAGTATTCTTAGCAAACTGCAAGTTATAACTTTTTTCAGCTACTTTACTTTAACCACGCTTAGTTTACTTCAATTGTTCAGGTATTTATTGTAATTCGATCAGGCATTCAGAGGTCGACAGGGTCACTGGATCATTGGATTATGAAATAGTGGCCCGGTTTCATCTCTGATGCTTTAGTTCACAATTTTTTCACATAACCATCAGTTAAATACAAAGTCAATTATGTAAGTTAGGCTATGCTGGGTCGTAGACAAAAGAAAAACCAGCATAAACTGCCCATGAGTATTCAGCTTATGGACAATAAATGAGGAAATTGTAGTCTATTTAAGGCATTCCCAAAGGACTACGCCATTGGAGAAAGTGAACTAATGCGTCTTTTTAGGTTCCTGTCCAAATAGAGTTTAATGATGGCAAAACTCTAACCTGATAAAGACAGGCAAGACATATAAACATTACAGTTGCATCAGCTGTCACTGAATGAAACAATAAGCGAACTTCAATGTATATTCAGTGAACTTGACGGATTAGTTTTAGATGAATTAGCTAATTAATTAAGTTCATTTCAGCAGCGCTACACGATGCCGCACTTGTCTGTTTTAAGTCCCAAAGAAAGAACCTCAATCTTAAATCAATTAAATTCCCTAAAGAATCAGCTAAAGTGATGTCCCGAAATCTTTGGTCGGTACCACTCTTTCAGAGCCACGTGTTGTGAGGATACCTAATTATGATTTCAAAGTGATGTAAGCTAACGGAAGTCCAAACTGTTTGGAGCTAGAATTTATGTACTTGCAGTGAAGTCTTTCCAGTTGTCCTCCCGCAGCTGGAAGGTGCATTTCACCGATTGAGTTGAGGTTTGTAAAAATAAGCAAGAGTTCATAATTTGATATCACACATGCTCAATGCCTATATCACTCTTATAATGCACGTTGATCAGAATATTACCACGCGCAGAGATTGACTTCCGCCCAGCTCAGGGTACAGAAGATCTAAGCTAATAAAACTGCTATTACAGTAAGAAAAATGTAAGTCACTACGCTTTTCTTCTTCGTTTCATTGGGTAAAAGAACCGACCAGGACATGTGAAAGTTCTCAGAGTCAGAAAGACTTGGTAGCACTAAGGTAATGTAGTTATGAATTAAACGTTTTCGCTACTAAAATGGTCAGCTTTCTTAGCTTTATTAGCTTTATGATACATCAACCTCAAGATAACCTATATATACTACGATTCCATAGTCCACGTTCAAAGAAACTTCAACACTTTCGACAACAATCTTTATTTCAAAATAGATACATAACTTACCATTAATCCAAAGATCTGTAACTTTTATCCATTTCTTCTGCTGTAACCTCATACTGACAATTAACTGTTACTAAATGAAGCAATTATACTACATTCATTGTTAGAGATTCAAACTATCTGCAGATAAAAATCAAAAGACGCACACGTTCACCTAACGATTAAGTCATAGGTAGAAGAGAGTTTCGTATAACTTAAGTTTTGCCAATTCTTGCTAAAAGATCTCCCGAGAGCGAAGACAGTTCCTTAATTAAAAGTTAGCAAGATTTTTACATGCATGTCTTCTAGAAAATTGACACTTAGAGTCGTAAACCTTCGTCGTCAATTCAACATAGATTGAATGAAAGTTTAATATTGGTTTGCAAGCACACTCTTTGACCACAAATTGTTCAACCCTTCTGACAAACAAATGCTTACACTCTCAGAGGCGTGGATGTGTGCAAAACCTAAAACTATTTAATAATTTTAGTTAGACTCTTTAGGTATAAATTTAAAATTTAACTACTAGCGGCTGAAAACTAATTTCTGGTAGACCCGTTCCAATAAAGAGAGCGGACCATTCTTGATTTTTGGTTAACTCCATCACGCAATACAGTGAAGAGAAGTCGTATTAAGGAAATAGAGCCGTTTTAGAAATCTTCATTTTCTAGCTGTTGACGATAATTGTTTTTGCCGACAATGGTATTTGGCAAATTGTGGTAATAATTGTATGCTTAATGAATGAAAAATGAGCTAATTTTTCAAGCAGCTAATTGGCACTCTTATTCTTAATTCCAGTTTGTATAAGACGTCACCTATACCTATTAAAAGTTTTTGAATGCACAAAAAGGACCCGCCCAACTCAAAACCATCACTGTGTTAATAAACACTATATAATAGTCATCTCTGAAAAGTTTTGGAATGCTAAACAATTTAGCGAATTCTCAAAGAAGGAAATCTTATAATGTGAAGGAAGATATATTAATTTAGAAATAACTTGCTTTCTAAGTTGAAATGTTCTTCTAAGTCAACGAGGCGGCTTCAGTGAAATAAGGAGTGAGAACTTCTTAATTAGTGCAGTGACAAATTATTATCATTAAACATACGTACTGGCTGAGAGGAAACGTTTAGATAAAAAGTTAGAAAGGATAAGAATGGAAATAATTGGATGTCTGAAAGTTTTGGAATGTCTGCTGAGTTCATTTCAATTATCAAGACTCCAACGTAAATTCAAAAGGAGACCGGCAGACACAAGCTGCTGCTTCTGTAATTACAAATGCAAGATTCTTGGGGTACTGAAACTTTGGTGCGAGACTGATGATTTATATTTTTCTTTTCGTGAACTGTGTTGACGTTAAAAACAACTTGTTTATCTACCTAAACACTCTTGAGCCAAAGCAAGATGATTTGTCCCTCGACAAAGTTATAAATGCTTTAAAGATTTTTGCCTCTCCAACTGAAATGAAATATATAACAAATTAAGTTTGAATCAGAAAAACATTGTCATGTCAGGGCCTGAATGGTTTGCCACAGTGTTTGACATGGATATTATTATGTACTCTTGATAATATGTACGTTATTTTCAGGATAACCAGAAATATTTTAGAAATAATATCAATCATTTCGTTTCGCTATATTACGGGTAAATATTTTCGTAAAATTTGATAGGTTGCTAAAATTGATAGCCTAACACTGATTTCAATTTTAACGACATAATATGGCAGCTAACACGGCCTGTAATCTGTGAGTTTTTGAAATTTATTATTGTGTCACCTTGAACCTTAATTCTGCCCCAGCTTGCATGATGAAGCCAGCTTATAATAAAATATCTGGGATTACATTGAGATTATGTAAAAATTCAGTTAACATAAAATAGCTCAAATCTGTTTCAGCATGGATTTTGCGATCAGATGAAAATTCTGAAATAATTCTACTGCAAGCTGAGCTGGTGAATACAAAGGTATTGTTTTCATTGGCAGCACATAAAACCTAATCACAAAAACATTTCTTGAGTTAAATGTAACACTCTGTGTATGACCACCAAACTCAGACATTTGCACAAGCGATGAAACTTTTCCAAACATATTTACAACTAACCATAAAGTTCCCCCTTGGGTAACTATGCAAGTTCATCCAGTTGTCAGAGATAAAGTTTATTCCCTGGTTTGTTCCGAAACAGCCTCAAATTTTGTCGAAAAGACATTTATTGAGGATCCACATAGTTTTTCCCGCTATCCATGTCAACAGGTTTGCCGTAATAAAAGCTACGTTGATCAAATCAAGGAAGTGTGAATAAAGATGAAAATGGTCACATCTGTTTATTAAGTTAATTGGATTTTAAAAAATTCTTATATCCTATTATTTCATTCTTGTAAGAAGTCCATCTATATCCTAAATGTTGAAAATATTGATGCATCCTTTTTCATCGTAGGAACGGAAGCATAAAGGAAAGTCCCTACAATTACATCTTAAAAAAACAAACAATTCTCAAGGGGACAATCAAGATTTTGAGTTCTACGAAGAACGTAATCAGAAACAAAAATTGAATTTGAATGGTTTGAAAATAGTTTCAGTAAAGCTATTTGATTTTATCACAATGGTATCACGAATCGGAAGCTAAGCCATTAAACTGGTGAATCATTTCAATTATTTTTGTAGCGATACGTTAGAAAATTCTAAGAAAACTTGAAAACTAAACTGCAATACGTGGCTGTTTGATTTTGCGAAAGCTTTAATCTCCTTATTGCTTTAATTTTACAAAGTTTAAACCTAGAATCAAATTCAGACATTCAAATCTTAGTTCATTTAAATCATCTATGCCTCCTCCTTATAAAAGAGGTCATATTCCAAGATCGGGAGCTGTTATAAACAAACTATAATAGCAGAAGTCACAGCGCAGGAAGCTTCGAACTTTAAGTTTAAGTTTAATTGATAAATGCTCAAAAATGTAAAATTCCTGAACACCGGATTCTATTATCCTATTGTTTGCCACCCTCTTTGTTGTTTATATTCCACTCCTCTTCCGTTATTTGTCGGTTTGGCAGGTCCAGGAGCGGTCTGCACCAAGCACCCCCATTTGCCCTCGCTTTATGTATCCTATGGTTACGCACATATGTAGTTTCAACGATATGAACTATAAAAAGAAGATACCATCGACAACACCAACAACTGGTTTCAAGCTTAGAACCTCAACACAATACATGTAGAATAAATTGGTATTAAAAGCTTTCGTTGATGTATTATCACCTGTCTAAAGTGGATCACCATAATCATCTGAATTCTAATAAGCTTAACAACAAAGACATTATGCTTCCATAAGCAACGTGCTTCAAATTACATGAAAAGAAATTTTGATTTTACATAGCCTTCCATTCAGCTTTCATCCGAGGGTGAATTTAAATTTCCACTTTCCAATTCAACCTTACAAACCTCATAAAGAGACCGAAAAGTAATGTCAAAATATGAATGTGTAATATATCAAAAATATTAGTACCTATAGTGTTGTCATCCGGGCCTGTTTCGGGCTCGGGCCCCGGGCCGGGCCTGGCCCGAGCCCGGCCCGGATCAAGATTCGATCGGACTGGCCCGGCCCGGGCCCGGCCCGGATTTTATTCGGGCCCGGCCCGAAACAGGCCCGGATTTTTTCCCGGGCCGTTTCCGGGCCAAAGGTAAAATTGATATAAATGGATAGAAAAACACCGAATTTTTACTGCATATCCTTGAAACTAGAAGCTTACATTAATTTCCTATCATTTATGTTAATTATCTGCTAAAACCTACATCAAAAATGGTTTTTACTAATTTTGACCATTCGGGCCGGTTTCGGGCCCGACATCCGGGCCGGCCTCGGGCCTGTTTCGGGCCCGAAATTTGGGCCGGGCCTCGGGCCTGTTTCGGGCTCGGGCTTTTGGCCGGGCCCGGGCAGGGCCTGGCCCGGCCCGAGGCCCGGCCCGGATGACTACGAACGGCCCGGCCCGGGCCCGGCCTGGATTTTCGCAAATGTGACAACACTACTAATAAATATATATATATATATATATATATATATATATATATATATATATATATATATATATATATATATATATATATATATCGTATCACTGGTATCATAAAGCCTACATAGTCCTTATGATAACGGATAACATGATCACTCACCACAGTCTTTTTCTGCAAGTTAAAATTATCTCAGTTATGATCATACATTAAAACGGGTACGAATCTCGGGGGAGTCTATCCTGACTCTGACGAGGAGTCTACCCCAAAATTTGCAAAAATTGCAATTTTTTTACATTTTTGGCCAAAGATTAGTGATAATTGGCGATTTTCAGCGATTTTTAAGAAATGTTTTGCAAAAATCGCTAAAATTTGCTACATTTTTGGTAAAAATCGCGGAGGGTCTACCCTTTATCTCTTCTGGATGAAACGGTCTGCCTTTTTCCTTTTCGCTGATGGGGTCTACCCGTTTCTTTTTGATCTGGGGGAGACTTCACCTGCCCCCCATTTTCCCACACGTTATCCTATGGTTATGCTTCTAATTAACTTAACTTAATTAGCATTAGCAATAGCTAGCTGATTCAGTCCCAGCAAGCATTCTCATATACATACATATTTAATAAAATAAATCTAACATTAATAATATAATATAATATAATAATACAATATAATATAATATAATATAATATAATATAATATAAGCTCAGTGAACATGTACAGGTACAAGTAGTATAGTGTCGCCGTTTCGACCCTCAATCCCAATCCCAAATTTGTCACTCCCACTCCCTCCCACCCCTTGAACATTTTTTCTGTAAGTCGTCATCAACCTTCCTTACCACCCCTCTGTGTTCTTCCCCCGGGGCTGGGGACCCGGCGTCGGCCCATTAGTGGTTTTTTTGGGTTTTTTATATTTTAATTTTTTTTGGGTTTTCTAAGGAATATATACAACATACATATACACTATATACAGTAGTCCTTAAGAGGACTGTTGGGATAAAACAATCATATATCCAAAGGAACTGTTGTCACCCCATCTGCTAACACTTTTCTTTTGGGGTAGACATAGGTTAGGGCATCCTTAATTTGATGGTACTGAATTGTTTTATTGTCTGGATTTAAGAAGCCTCTATTTTCTCCTGATTTTGTATTTCCTGTTTCCAAAACCTCTTTAAAATCATCTGGAGTGTAGCTATTTAGGGTCTTGCTAACTCCTTTATGGGAGACTTTGTTCGTTTTTCCCCAAGCTAGATAAGTTTTACTACAAAGCGCTATAATCCCGTCTCCAGTCCATTCCTCTTTGAATAAACCGGGTATTCTTTTCTGGCTAGGGTCTAGGACGAAGAAATCTTTAAGGGCCTTTTGCCATCTACTTTCATTTATTATAGGGACACAATCACTTAAGTTTTTGGAAGAGCAGGCGAAATAGAGGGAGTCAGTGTCCATTTGACACAATTGGAATGTTTCGGGCCACAAATTTGGTTTCAGACAATCATAATAGAACTGTAGCATTCTAAGTTTGGCGTATTGATACACGAAAAACCCCACTAATTCTGGAAGCCTATAAACAATTTTGGACTTCGCCGATTGAACCTCATATATCCCATTCCCCAAATCATCTAATCTCCGAAATCTCCACCCATTCACTTCCCTACTAGCCCCGGACCTTTGACAATATTTTACATCTTGGTGCTTTTCCAGATTTGTAATAGTTCGGCCATAATACGAATTTCCCAAAAGTTTAAACATTTCCCCCTTGAGTGCCAAATCGGGATCGGAATCAGCTGCAGATCGATGGTAAGTTACCTCATCCCCCAATTCTTTGAAACAAGCCTTAGGTTTGAACTCAATTGCCTGGTAAATTTTAGTAATTTTTAGCCCGTGTTTTAGATACCACTTAATTAGAGGAGTAGCTAGGAGAATTTTCGTTCCAAAGTAGCTTCCAATTAGACCCCTTCTAGGCTGTGCCATTAACTCATTCAAATCGCAAAATGTTTTCATGTGATCTCCTATATCTTCCTTAGTAATTTCTACATTTTTGAAAATAGGGGTCATCTCAGCAAAATGTTCTTTCTTTTCCTCAGGTACCTCGATGTCCACCTCAACTAATCCGAAAAACCTATTAGCTTGAATTTGAGTAACTAATTGTGCAAATGTAAGGACCGATCGTTTTTTAGGGAGATTGAAGTGTTCTTCCATAAACTCTTGCATTTCCAAGGATTCTTTCAGGTCTTTATCGAATTCACATTCCCATTTTTCAATTAAGTCGAACCCACCGTCTTTAATAGCCTGGGAGACCCTCTCTGTTCTTTCCCTTCTTTTCGTTCTATCTTCCGAATCCTGATTCCTATCCAATTGGCAGCCATGCCCATGGAAGTAGCACCCATGAAATTGTAAGACTAAGTTCTTTTCCTGAACCCACCCATCAACTTTCGATTTCCCGACTCTTTTTTGACCGCCATTGTAAGCATGCTCAACCCTAACCCCTAAGGCCTTTGCCATATACTCTAGCCACATAGCTTCTTTCCGGCCCCGTTGTAGCCATCTTTTAAATTTCCCATCCTCAGTGGGTTTCCATTCGGCGTACAAACCAGTGGGCATTTCCTGCATTGTGCACCAGAGATATAGGGCATTTGCATCGAACCCAAAAATTTGTGCAACTTTGAACCCATTTGTTATTTCGGTAACCCCAGCTTCATGATATCTATGAAAAACCAAACTAGGCCCTCCAACTATATTATCCTTAACTAATTTATGCCATTTTTGAGTAAATCTATTAAAAAGGGGAAGAATTGTATGTTTAGGAATTTTATTCATCATGTGTTTGTAAGCTAAGCCAGGGAGAGAGATGGCCCCACTTTTAAACATGTCGATTCCCATAGTTTTCCAAAAGTCTACCATTTTTTCAGTTGCCTGGAGGAATGGCCTACATCAAATTATTGTACCAGATTAGGAGATCCCTGACTGTTTTAATTTTATTTTTCCTCCAGGCTGCCACATCTGCTATGAAGTCCTCATCCGAAATTTCCTGTTGTTTAAGAGTTGAATAGTAAAGGTCGCGATGTGGAAACCAGTATCCAGAAATTCAAGGAAAGTGAAGGCTTCATAGGGAAAGGCTCCTTTTGTTCTTCAATTTTAAAACCCTTTAACCACTTTTTGTAGGAAGTACCAGCGGCGGGGTAATTTGTAATGTCAAGTACAACTTTGGGGTAGAGAGGGCCCATATAGTTGTTATTCTTTTTAA
>JASAND010015841.1:0-12014 GCA_030248195.1 Trissonchulus latispiculum
TTACCTTAACCGAGAGTGTTAGTTGATCTTTACAAGGATCAGGCTGTCATCCTTTAAGGAGTGGGGGCTACGAACTGGTTGGCACAACATCGTCGGAGAGAGCTACTTTTGCCCCCAACGTTAGCACCATATCAAAGTAAAAAAGTTTAGGGTGGGCAATAATATATCTCCCCTACACTGTTTTTGGCAGGACGCCAAAGTACAAATTTTGATGCGAAAAATGAGATTTTTCAAAAAGGTTATTTCAGCTCTGGTGGATTAACGGTTTGACCAATTCTGAAACTTTCAGCCGTAAATGTTAATTGTTATTAGTGCTAAATATTAAAAGTATTCCGGCTTTCGAGCGTTGCTTCCTTCTTCAGCCATAACAGCTCAAATTTGAAATTTGGCGAAAAGTTGCGATGTGACCGTGCGCCGTTTTCGATCTAATAAAATTGACAGCCCCTAGCCTGTCCCAGCTTTTTAGAAAATATTAGGCTCTAATAGGGGCAAACTGTCTGTAGGTTTCGAGGACTTTGGCTTTCTGGTTAGTGTGCTAGCAAACTTTTTGTTAAGAAATAACCCTTATTTTTAGGCCTGAAAAGCTATCTAAGCGCAGTAAAAATGGGGTCAAAAAAGTTTTTGTCTCCGATTTCGGCGAAAAGGTGGTTATAGGGGTTATTTGACCTGCTAAATCCAAATATAAATGCGTTTTTCAATATTACGCTTCCTTCGTTCAGTATGCGCTTACAATTGTCTAAGAGCTTTTTGGAGCGATCGCCATCCATACTTCGAGAAATCAATCTAGCATTTCTAAACATAGAAGCGAGGTTTAGTGACCTAGCTTCCTGCATAGCTTGGTACACTCACTGGCCTGTAATGCGCAAAGTTTCAGCCGATTCTGCCACAGCAATTTGGAGTAATTTGCTCACATCTTCGAAATGCCACCAAATAACAGCGACAATATCGATAATGTAATCTAGCACTGCGAACCAGAGATGGACGCGGGACGAAATTTTTCGTCCCGTCCCGTCCCGTCCCGCAATCAATTTATTTGTCCCGTCCCGCGGGATCCCGCAGTCCCGCAAATTTGATAATGCCCGTCCCGCAAAATCCCGCATAATTTCTTAATTGTCTCACTATCTAAAATTAATGGTAATTAATACTAATTTAATATGAAAATTTAAAATAAGTTTGTTGTGTAAACTTTGCGCTATTTATTTTTCCTTGCTAAGATGCAAAATCAGTACTTAATTTACTATTCAAATGCCCTGCTGTGTTTAAAAATGTGAAATGAGCATCTGCAAACAAACAATATCAATTGTTGATTTCAAAATATTGGCCAAATTGGCCAAATAAAATCAAATTTAGCGGAATCAGAAAATTGCTGCCTTACAAAAGCGATGGAATCGGGTCACCCCGTCACCGTGTCAATTTGGGTCACTTTTCGAATCGGGTCACTGGGTCACCGGGTCAAGAGCTTGGGTCCGGCCTTGATCCGGTTTTATTAATTTCCCACAGATTATTTCCCAGACATTTTTGGTTTAAAACCTTTAGGTCTAATTTCACTGTGATTCTGATACAAGATCTATACATGATCTGAATGTTTTAAAATTAACTTGCACTTCATAATTTTCACAGCTTGATGTTCGTTCAATAAGGTCTCCAGCAGAATAGTGTTTGTTCTCATCGGTTCCGATTATTGCATTGCATAGGTCTGTTAGAACTAGCTGGTTTCCAAATTATATATAACTGATTACATAAATTAGGCAATGCAGGTAAAGCCAAGTTTCAAAAGTCTCTAGCTTTGTCCCGTCTTTAAGTTAAAAATCAAACCCTTGTCTGGTTATAATCAAAACTTTATACAACTTCGAAATCATTTACATTACCTGCGTATGCTCAAACTTAAACAATAAACTTTCAATCATAAAAGATACACAAACCAGTACAACAAACGAAACTTATATTACCTTAAAATTAAATTTTACAGACTAATTTGAAGTGTGACTGTAATGTTTTGAAAACTGTTATCTAGCTTTATTAAAAATTCCCTAATTTTGAAATAAATATAAGAAATTTTTGTTCCGCGGGATCCCGCGGGACGAAGGTTGTCGTCCCATCCCGTCCCGTCCCGCGGGATCCCGCGGGCTCCCGCGGCCCGCGTCCATCTCTGCTGCGAACGCAGGGATTAACGAAATCACGTCATTTTTACATAAGTTAAGACAGATACTTGGAGTATTAATTGGAGCAAAGTTGGGTTCATTTGGTAAACCACAGCTCATTAGACGTTAGTTAACCTCCACCAGTATAGACCTACAACACCCAGTTCTTCGCACTTTGATTGTATCTCACAGAAAAGTATATATTAATCTGAGGATTATTTTGCACGATATCAAAGCGCTATATGTCAGCACTCAGAACTGTTCCTGGAAACTTTGGGTACCGTACCTTGCGCATAGCGATCAGGGCGAGGCGAAGTTTGTGCACTTGTCATGTCGAGCTTTGGACCGACAACACCAACTTCTGATGGCTCCACAGGACGCTACGATGCATGGAATTCTTTCAAACTTTAAACTCTTTTACACTAAACCTACTATTATATGGCAAAAGACTAGCTAGCTTTTCCAACATATAACTTTTAGTGAAATTCGTAGCCCCCCCTTAACTGAGCAAAATTAAGATTTCCTTAATCTGTGTGCTTTTTTGGTGATTTTTTGAAACCCTATGACTTTCGCTATTTTGGGAGTTGGAAAGAGCTTTATACAACGTTTTAAAGTGTTTGTGGCAGCCATCAAATGATCAATACCACCCCGTAACCTTAAACCCTTTTGCTGGCAAACAGTTTAGAGTAATGAGTTGCAAATATACTATACTAAATGGTTTATTCTATGACTCATCATTACTTGTTTGAGACAGTATTGAATATATTCATACTGCAATATTAGGTACAACTTATTTCACTAACCATGCAGTGAACCCAGTTATGATAGACGGCAAAGAATGTAATATAGCAGGATAGTTGTGCAACCGAGAGAAAAGGTGCCAACGGTAAGCACCAAATCTGAAAATAAGTACATACAAGTATAAGCACAAGTACCGCACGAACGTTTATGTAATGTGCAAAATATAATAGTGTTTAAAAATAGTTTTGCCGTTTTTCTAGAGCCATTTTGAGTTCTGAGAGCAACCTTATAGCATAATTCTGCAGATTGACTAACAAAAAGGTGATTCGCTGCATTCCAATTTGCCGACTATTTTTCCGATAAAATTCCAATCAACCAACAAAATGCCTGAAGGCTTTGCTGAAATTGAGATCGAAAAGTGTGTGATGGACCGCCTTGGCTCTTCTTGCTACCATGTTTAGACAGACAGATATACAATAATACTAGAAAATTCAACCCTGGGTTCAAAAGTCTTAGACAAAAGGATTAATAACATTACCAGAAGCGTGGGGAAGCAAGGATTTCGAAAGTTGATTCCGACATTGAAATACTCCGAAGAGAAATGATACGTATCAAAGATCCACAGAATATTAACCTCTAAAATATCGGTATCAAAAACACCTGATACGTTTCTCCAGCCTAATTATACACATCTTAAGGTGGTGATTCCTTTTGGAGACATCAACTTTGAGCCCTTATTATTCATATTCATTCATTCTGTAGCGCAGCCGGTGTAAACCGTTCCAAATGATGATTGTAGACCAATTGGCTACCCGACAAGTAATTGTCGGGGGTGCTGCCACACAATGGATAACGCGCCTGGCCGTCAGGATCCAGGCAGGGGAAGCCTCGCCAAATAGTTGTAGTTGTTGATCCAACCTACCTAAGCTAACCAGCTAAACCTAGCTACCAATATAACAAGACACAGTTAAAGAAATGGTTTAATAAACAGTGCGTACATACGTGGGCGTAAGCCCTGACAGGCAGGCAAACCCAGTTATACAATACACACAAACACACACATACGACTTACCAGTACAGTTACCCCTGGGGGAGAGAAGGGGAGAACCTAAACAGACCCAACAAAACAGGGCGGGATGGAGTAAGGGCGAACCCAGATGAGCCCTTTATTGACAACCGGACTGTAGGTGGAAAAGTAGACGACTGATGAATTTTAGAGGTTTGAAGGGAGACCCCCAAGTAGGCGGGGCTTAGAGAGACATACAGCGCCGCCAATACACCAGCCAGCGAATGGCTGACAAACACATAAGACAATCTTCAGTCAATACAGGCAGGTACGCTGCCAAAGTAAACAGAAACTAGGCATGACAATGACAGGGAGTAATTTGCATAATTACTCCATACACTACATCTCCCCAGGGTTCACAGGACGAGCTCCTGCGAGGGTATCACAGAAACGGAACACTTTACTGTCCTACGTAACAAATACAAAATTCACAAAAAGTAAGTTAAGAGCAAAACAAATGCATATGAGGATAACATATACTAATCCGAAGACTAGTAACAGAGCAAGAATTAGCAGACAAATTAAATGATATAGTGGCAAATAGCCTGAAAGAGAGTAAATACGCAGTGTTAGAATAACTCAAGGGACCAAGAGAGAAGCAATTCTCTCCTTTGGAGGGTGAATCAAACAGTAGTGGTAAAGTAATTTACCGTAAATGTATAGGTATGGTAAGCATACCCTGAGTATGGAGTAAACCAGACTGGCAGGAGTATCCTTTCCATTCCACTGGTTTACGGGAAAATGGGAGTGCAAAATGAATGAAATGAAAAAGATAAGCAATTTATAACCACTAGTACCGTTAGGGACCTGTCCTATGGGAAAATAACCAAACCCGAATCCCATAAGTATTTACTAACTTTTAGGATTGATTTAAGATAATTTTAAATAGGGACAAGCCAAACGCTTGGCCATGAAGAAAATACCAGACTAATATGTGCCAGGCCAACAGAATGATAGAGATATAAGCAACAAAGACATAAAATTACAATATGAAATGATTATTCACTACGTAACACAAAAGTATTTAACAAAGATAGGGTAAGCCCATAAAAGAGTAGTACGGCAAAATAATAAATGTTGTATTATATTAGCTACTAACAAAACAAAACTACGCAACATAAGCAAAGCTAGACTGTTTAAGACTGACAAACTACCAAAATAACAAGGTTCAAAGACATTACAAAAATTTATGCTACGTCCGTTTACTGTAAAATACAGTCCAAATATTGATCTATTCAATCTTTGATTTTCAGGTTTGACCATCCTGAAATAATGATGGATTGATCCAAACGATGGAACAGAAATAATGACGGAATGGAAAAATTGTCAGTGCTGATTTGGCTCTTCTTGAAGATGGAAATATCCGGTCAGTTCATGGATGAATGGAAGAACTTCAAGATGTAAGAAAGTTCCTAATCCGGCGTGATGATGGCAACGATAGTCAAACTGAGATGGACTTCCCGAAAGAATTCCCCTAGAGCGGAGCGGTGTCCAGTTGGTCCCAAAGTAACTCGGGCCAATCCGGACATTGACGTCGGTAGGGTGCTCGAAAGCGAATTGCTTGAGCCACCACCTTGCCCAGCTCGACAAATCAGTTTTCCAGACCAAACAACCCACGGAATCGGGCTAGATCCAAGGGATCGAACGCAGTCCCGATGACAAAATAAACCGTCTCTGGGGGTTGAAGGATCATTTGCAGTAAGTGCAAAGCCGGATAATGATCTGAAGTAAAAGCCAAAATGTCACTGACCATAATAAGATAAATAGTGGGCTGAACTGATGGAATAGGGCCCACAAGTTGGATTATGATTACCCAGGATATTGGTAGATGTCAGGTGTGACAGTCAATAAGGTCATCAAGTGATGAATGACGACCACAGAGTTATAACGAGCGGGAGCAGATGGACCGCTGGCGTTGACGAAGAATAGCCGGAGAGACGAGACCATCTGCTGTTCGGAGGGACTGACGAAGACAGACCTCAGTAGACGGGTCCAACTAATAGGCCACCGTACTGCCACATGCTGGTGAAGAGACTGAAAAGTGCGTATGGCGTTTCGGGCCCCGTCATGTCGCTAATTGAAGGCACCCGAGTAATTTCCTCCACCGTGACAGACAGATAGACGACTCTCGCAGCTCAGTTTACAGGAAGGCAGGCTTCAGCTGACTGTTGCTCGATTGATTGGTTTCGAAGCGTCTGCGATGTTGGTAATGACAATGATCTGAATGAACCATTGGCAATCGTTCAGGGACGTGGTCCATTCCATCAGCCAATCGCTGATCACCAGAGGCATCCGGTCATCAGAAGGCCCAGGTCCCTGTAAAGGGTTTTAGGACTAAGCTCAGCAGGGATCCCAGGTTCCTCAATGGCTGCCGGGTCTTCTTGTTGGTATTCATCGTTGGAGGTAAAAATTGATGGTATCTACACCATTAAATTGGTCGGCTTTAGGAACTGGATTATCCCGCATCGTCAGCCGCAGGAGGGGCGGGACCAGGTTCAGTCGACTGTTTCACGAGCCTGGTCGGCCCGTCAGATTAACTTCGCCCATTTGCTAGCATTCGGAGTTGATGGTGAACGAAAGCGGTATTCAGAATCAGGTAAAGACGTCGCATCGTTAGTAACGGCTTCGTCGTTTCGTTGCAGTTCCACAGGGACGGGGCGACGCTGTCGAATCCAAACGCGATGGTGTCAGGTGCCCAACGGTGCCGAGCTCAGAACTGAGCTTCTGCTAGGTGGTTTGAGACAGTTCATGCTGAGCCCAGGCCGAAGGTCTCTTCATTTGTGGTCGACTGTTCTTAAACAGGAGCTTCCGCCGGAGCTCTCTGTAAAGGACCGAAGGTGAGCTACAGAAGGGTCGACGCAACCTTCCGAAGCTTTGACGTGGAGTTTCCAGCGGACCTACCAATACGATTCCAGTCGCAGTCACCGTTGGGCGTTTCTGAGGTGACTCTGGCCTAGCAGCTCCATGAGGTGTAGAAATTGTCCCCGTAGATGACGTCCCAGCCGCTGCCGGCAATGGCCGAGACCGCTGACCAATGTCCAATTGACCTGATGGAGGGGTTGAGCTCTGCCAGTCCGGCTCAGCTCCTTTCATTGGCTTGGTGGTGTAAACCTTTCAGCCTCTGAAACTGCTCCAGCCAGAGAGATCGGGAGGTCCACAGGATGTGGGGAAATTCCCAATGGCGGAGGAGTTTGGGCAACTGGCCGCATGTGGGATTGGAGCGACAGTGCTACCGCCGCCACTGCACGGTTGTCATTGGTCACAACGCTGTAAAGCGGACCGCTAGGCGTCTGAGACAGTCCAGAAAACGTAGTCACGGGAAGGATTTGGAGGCGCGATGAAAACAGAAAACGGCATCCGAGTGTCTTGGCTGGAGCCCAAACGACGTTTGGATAAGTCAACTCCTGATCCACAATTACATAACCACCTGTTGGCGGAAAAGTGGAGTGACTATTCAAATCCACTGGTGGTTGACCAGGTTGACCGACACCAGGCAATTGTCCCTGCTGCTTGCTGCTTGACATGGCATAAGATGGCAAGTAATTGCCGCAATGAGGCACAGTGTAGGGCAAATCTACTCAGGCTAAGCTGAAAAGATACAGAAAATTTACTTGAAACTCAAAACTGGTAAGCCGCAATTAATTGACCACGTAAGTTGGATGTGATCAAGACCCAACTACCTGATAGATCACCTTTCAGGAAATGAAGATATTTTGATCGTGAGCTCAAGATACAATTCGTCAATGTGTACGATTTGTGGCTTCCGCTGAGGACCAATCTTCCGTATCTGGATGGTAACGTCTTCTTCAACTGCCCCACAATCCAGTGTGAGTCTTCGTGCTTCCACTGGAATTTGTGGCATTGGCCTGAGGGGGGTAATCCATGTAACCTTACGCATGCCCAATCATGCCTGGTTGGAAATGGGTCAGATTCCGTTTCTTCTCGATGAAAAACTCCAGGCATGCTTCGATCCAGCAAAGTTGTCAAGTGCCGTCAACAACTTGTCCCATGGTCAGTTAGCAGATGGAGAGAGCCGCCCACTGACATACAAATCCATTGAAAGGCTACCATCCCCACTGCTTTAATTCGTCATGGCACATGCCTCGGCACCGGGTGAAGAGATCCACGATGACCGAATGCATGCAATGCACAGTCATGGAGTTCTTCGCGCATGGCCAGCCGACCAAATTGACCAGATATAGGGGACGGTGTACTTGGACTTCGTTACACAACCCAGCCTGTGGACGAACAGACCCAGGGTTGGACGTAGCACACGCCATACATGTGCAGAAGTTGGAGGCGAGATCCTGAACCGTAGTTGACCAGCGTCAACGTGAGGCTAGGCTCGCAGAGTCGGCCCTATGGTTGCGATGGTCACCAACCATAAGACCTAAGCAGACCTCATATAGGATAATCTCCAGATCAGCTTTCGGTTCCGCAATGACCTTAAATGCGTACGCTCGTCCGGTGCCATCGGAGAAGAAGTCCATTATGTATGAAGTAAAGGGTCCGGAGTTTCTTCAAGCAAAAACGCTAATAGACTATCCTCCGGTAGAACATTCCGGAAGGTCGAACAGCAGCTGAAACTCGGGGCAGCCGTTGCTCTCGTTTCCAGGTGAGGGCGCTGCCTGATCGTTGATGGGGCCACAACGGACAGGGGGTACATAGTGCCGTCAGATCTGTTTTCGGCTCCGTCAAAAGGTGGCAGCCTAGAAAAGTTTTTCACAACCAAAACACCCCGAGCGTATTGTCACTCCGCTTGTCGTCCAGCTCCACACACGGATCTAGTGCCGAAAAAATCAGCAGCCAACATCCAGCCATCCGGAAATCAAGTCCAGCTCCTTTCAAATCGGTGACCGTGTTTTTTTTTGGAAGAAATTAACCCTGGTGGTTGTGGTTCCACACAATTGGCCGCGCCGGTTTTCTTCTTTCTTCATGGCGTCGACGCCGGCTGTTCGAAAACAGCCCCCAGACCACCGTAACTGGCATCTACCAAAAATGTTGAAGATTTTGTTGAACTCTGGGTAAGCCAGAACAGGGACCTGGGTGAGGGCCCTCTTCAAAGCGTCATAAGCCAACCAACAAAACTCGGTCTCTTCAAACACCGATCCTTCTTCAGGAGTTCCACTAGGTGAGACGCAATTTTGGCAAATTCCGCCGCAAAATGACGATCCTATCCGCCAAGTCCTAGAAACGTTTTTACGCCTTTGATAAAAAAAAGGTAAAGTGACCCCTGGAGAGAACTCCAACCTACAGAAGGTTATAGGGTGCCGGTGCTTATCTCCGGATTCACAGCCCGAAGCCAGGAGCGACAACTCTAATGTTGACTACATCTGTGGAAGGGGGGCCAGCCCTTCATCAGGCATTACGCCAGAACACAGACTCCTGTTACCTTCCCACCGCAGTGGTACCCATTTACCGACCAGTTAAGGATAGACACCTGGGTTGGCTGGAGCCCACGGCGAACCGATATGTGCTTAGTCCCTTGCTCAAGGGAATTTGTGAAAGCCTTGTGGCAGCGGGAATTCGAACCTAGGACCGTTAGATCTTCAGTCGAACACCTTACCACTCGGCCATTACGGCCATTACGCCTTTGATATCCGTTGGAATGGGGCAGCTTCGCCACGGCTGCACACTCGACTCCGTCGAGATGCCTTCCAGACTGCCGATATGCCCTATACAAAGGGACGTTCTCCCGGAAAATGTGCTTCTCCGGTTTGATCCGCAGCCCGTTGTCGCGAAAGTTATGGAACAACATGCAAGGCATCATCGAATGCTCCGACATGACTGGTGACGGGAAGAGAACATCATCAGGATAAACGGGCGAGCCCGTGGGAATCTTCTTCATGATGCGCTGAAGTATAGCTGGTCCGTTGCGAAACAGAGCCATTAGCGTAAAACAGGCCTGATTGCTGACGAGGGCGCAAGGAGACGGACACTCATTGGTCGATTGTTCGCAAACGTCCTTTTCCAGAAGGAGGGAACCTGCTTCTAGACTTCTATTTTCTGCGAATTCGAACGATATGGCCGGTCTTCCAAATCCGTCGGATATTGATTTGATTCCGACCATCCAAAGTGACCGGACAGGTCCTTATGTCGTAGAACTCAAGGAGTAAGTCCTTGAAGCGGCTCTTCATTTCTCCAGACGCATCCATGTTTGTCTCAAAATCCCGTACCGTTTCTTTGTGGATCTGACCTAGACGTGGCGTAAGGACGTGCGCCGAATTCCCAACGAAGTGTTGATCCAGGTATTCTTCTTCACGAACAACAGTGTCAGTGCCAAATGAGCTACTTTGGATCACAGAACGGTGTAGTAGTTGGCGAACTTCATGGCGAATGACTTGGTGAACCGGGTGTACGGACCCAACTTGATCTCATCTGTCCGTGTTTTCCGGGACTGATCCAAAGGATAGGTTTAGAACTCGTCCGCGCTTGTTCACTCATTCAACTGGTGTGGTCCCCTGGCCGTTCAGATACGAGCCAGGTCTCCAAAACACCAGATGAGAAAGTGAGGACTGACAGGAATCTATTTCCACTTTCCATCACCATCAACGTCGGACGGTCTTCTGGTCTTCCACCATTGTATACGCGGATATACAAGACCATGGGGTTTACCCAAAAATGCTAGCTGGAGGGTAAGCCCGTTGACTAACCCGTTATATATCCACGTCGGCCAAGTAGGAGGATGCTGCTGCCAAAGGGCCGAAAACCGTCGGGTTTCCTTTCGGCCGACAGCCTTAGACGTACTGTTCCTGCTCCGGGAAAAAGGTGCACGTGATCCCAGACGCATCGGGAACCGTTGGCCGTAACCGCACCCGGTTGAAAACATCCATCGATTACCACCAGACGTTTCGTTGTACCCCAGCGTGGGTGGATCGAGACGACCAAGTCAGCACGAGAGTAATTGACTACTCCTGCTGGAGGTTCGGAACTACCAAAAGGCTGTGCATCGGGTTCCAATTTATTAGACACAGGTCCAATTGGCACTGACAAAGAATCGTCAGGGAGTTGCCTCCACCGGCGGCCAGAAATAAGCGGCATGGAGAACCCAATTGGTAGAGCACGATGAAGTTCATCGCATTCCAATAGAATGATCCCCACATCCGTAATGCGGAGGTTCCAATATCCACCAACGCTAACGCTAAGACAGAGTCCACGCGAACCAGCACGTAAGGTGTTTTAACTAGAGCCAGCTTCAGGTGCGAATGTCACTCGATGGAGGCTGTAAAGCCAACAAGACCGCATCCGGAATCGCTTCGCATTCCGGTGCATAGTCAGCCAAATGCACCGTCGCAAATTTCATAACTTCCATTTGACGCGTAATTGTTCGTTAAAACGCCAGTCCTTCCATTCAAAATTCGATCTGAGCGCCAACGAGACTGTCCCAATATGCTAGCATCATATCAACGTCCAGGTCACAACAGTCCATCAAATAGGGTTGACCCTCGTCAACAGTTCGGATGCTGAAGGGATGAGTGGGGTCATCAAAATATTAAGAGATCCCCATTGTCTCTGATCCGAACGACGTAAGGTCGATCTCGGAATTGGATCTTGAGGACCAAAGGCTTCCTGGTTCGCAGAAGTTGCTTCGCCTGTAAAGGCTCGCTGACAGCTCTTCGCCGTAGGACGGTCCCCAGGGCTCGTGTCACGAGACCGGGGCTTGTCCGACTTTGTGACACTAGCCTACCTCGAAGCTGGGGTCCATCGGAAGATTCTTCTTAAGCGTCTGTTGGGGCGAAGGGCATTCGGAGGTTTGAACCCCAAGTTCGTTCGTCGATCAACGTTTGATGGTTGCTAGCGTTAAACGTGGCGGTATGATCCACTGCGGTTGAAAGGATCAATTTCTGACCGTCTTGACGATCAGAGGGGTTCACATCCGTAATTTGGCTATTAGCCGGTCGATGTTGGTTGTTCCTTCATTCTCGTCCTGACCAAGCTGGTCCCATTTGAAAGAACACACCAGATATTGGCTTTCCCGACGAAAAAAACCAGGCAGCAAATTCATGCTACTGAGTTTTTACTGTCATGCGTCGGCTCCGGTAATCGTCGCACGTAAACCGCGACCT